>JARYGA010019948.1:0-41800 GCA_030545235.1 Helianthus tuberosus
AGAGCGAGAAATAGTTGAGATGTATGCTTGCATTTTGAACTTGGTCTTTTAATTGTTTCGTTGGTTCAATGCTTTTCACCAATCATTTTAGTTCTTTGTTTGGGTTTATTGACATTATTGTTTGATGTTTATCATCTACAAATAAATTTACTTTGCCAATAAACATTGTTTAATACATGTTTCTTACAGATTTGTCAATTACGTTAAAATTTATTTCAAATACAACTTTCAATTGAAATTCAAAACCATTATAAAACAAAATAACATTTGAAAACATATCTTTTTATTTTATTTAACGACGTAATTCTATTAATCTAAATTATTTTTTCCTGTTCGGGAAGTTCTCAGTTATAACCTAATTTATTCAAAACAAAAAAAAGATCAATCAAAATTATCATACATGCCCTACTTGACCCACCTTGCCTAATTAAAGACGGTCTTAATTTATTCTTTACCTTATCTTAATGATTTAATATTATGATGGGGAACCAAAAATGAGTATCTATGTAGGCAGGCAAAGACTTGTAAAATGACACCTTTCAACTTATAGACATACATGGAAGTTCCTTCTTTTAAAATTTTCGATCCATATCAAATTACTAACTTACTATTTATAGCATTATTCCATCACACCATTCAGCTTCAATGTGTTCTCGAAGATACATGAATGGCAACCATACATCATGTTTGAAAATTCTGACGTCTGGTTGTTAGAAATCTGAGCACCTAAAAATAGTGATACACGGGAAAAAAATCATTGCTCCACAACTACATACAAGATAACAAGAATGACGTTTAGTAAGTACATGGATGTACCTAGACGATTACTTAGAAGGGCAAGACAAGTATACGTCGAAAAAATGGTCGGTCTTGATGATAAAATTGGCCCAATCACCATCATGAGCGGTTTCCCACTGCCAGCTCCACCACCGCACACATTTGGCTCAAATTATTGGACTATTAATCATAGTACTTGTACTCGTGAAGAGACAAAGGAGGATGGTGTCCTACTTCGAACAAAATCCGATAGGATAACGACTAGTACAAGCCAAGAATTTGATGTTTCGGTGTTTGATCACGAGGTCTGGCATTGTTATAGCTCATTAGGGTTGGGACGGGTTGCTACCATTGAGGAGGACAAGTCGTACGAGTTTGATGAAGAAATAAACATAAGAGTTGATTTTTATATTTCAAAAAGCAGAAGACAAGCAATTGGCAGAAGGGGTATATGTGGATATTATTAGATGTGAATAACATCTTTTGTTTTTTTTTTCGTGGTTCTTTTTATGTGTTACCAATCTTCAATATGGACCTTCTATGTTCATCATCGTATACATAGCCATATAGCGCTGTTAAAGAGCTCACTCCAAAAAAGTTTAAAAAAATGCTTGGTCGAAATCGGCTCGTTTACTAACCGATCTGGCTCGGCTTGAAATACTTTATTTTTAATATATTAAATATAATAATTGTTTTTGTGATTTGTGGATGGTTTTGGCCTACTAGTCGCTTGGTAAAAACAATAATTATATATATTTATATCCTAGTTTTAGCTCAATATCCATTACTAATTGCGCTCCACCTATCATTCCAAATCTAAAGATATTTAACTAGCTAGTGGCTGTAAACTCCTTCAAAATCGACTCGTTTACAAACCGAGCCATTTCAGTTTGGACTGTTTATAGACCACATCGAGCATGGATCAACTCGTTTACAAACAAAGCCTAGCACGAGCAGACCCTGACTTGAGTCTATTCCACTCGGTAACAACACTCATCAATAGTCTTGATTTTGTTATGTACGACTGCTATTTTTATTATAATCTTCAGTTCCTTCATACATATGAAGTTTCGTGGGACCCAAAATCCTTTTTTTAAACAATGTTCTTATCTTCTATGGATAATTTAGTGCATTACAAGACTAGAAAAAAAAAATCAACAGAAATACAAATTTTTAATAAGATGACTTAATTTGTTCATCAAAAATACACTTTTTATAGTTTTAGGAAGCCCATTCATAAGTGAACTTTGAGCTACGCTCTTTTATAGCAATATAACTTCTTTAGCATTGTGGGATCGGACGTGTTTACTTCTTGGAGATTATTATCTTAATTATCAATCACAAACAATCAAACTGATGAGCAATGTTTTAGGACCGGATCGGACAACGAACCGGGCGTCTTACTGGTCCACTGATTGGATCGGTCGGACCGGTTGAACCAGATTTAAAAACCGGATGATGTAATAAATGATAAATTATATATTTATATATTAAGTATAACAAAATTTCGATTATTCATAGAATTTTAAATTTCAAAACAAACAAATTCATTTAACATTAAAAAAAGAACAGGTTAATTATAAAAGTTATGTTGTCATTTTCATTATTAGAAATTAGAAAATACATTTATTTTTTAATTAAAAAACTTATAGAAATTACAAAAGTAATAAGCACAAACAAAAAAATTATTATTAAACTATATAAAGTACATAAATAATAAAAAGAGTAAAAAAATAATCTAAAATCTTCCCAGGTTAAATCAGTAAACAACAAACAAAATAAAAAATAGTAAAACGTAAGTAAGAGGATAGGTTGTAACATCAATTTTCTAGAAAGAAAAAAGATGTAGCAGTACTTCTTCGTTTTCCCTTAACGTGAAGAACCTTCGTCTCCGGTGGAAAAAGCTCTGGCAGGTTCTCACTCTTCAATTGCAGAACTTTCATTGTCGGCTAAAATTAAACCAAGATTTTGCAGGCATACCAATCTGACTGCTGAACCGGCCAAACCGCTCTTGAACCGGCCGATTTTTTCAAAGGCTAACATCAACCATGAACCGGACCGCTACAATGGACGATTCCCGGTTGAACCGGTCGGATAGGCCGGTCCAATCCGATCTCCAAAACCATGCTGATGAGGCCTTTTCGAGTAAGGCAAAACTCCCAAGAAGATTCAGATAAGAAACTGGAGATTTGGGCAATTTTCTGGATGTATTTTTCAAAGCAAAGTTACAAGAATTTAAATATGCATGTCATGAACACATGATGCCCATGTTTCCTTATGCATAACTAATTAATAATGCAAACAATTAAAACAAGTGCTAAAAATAAGATGACTAATTCCCTGCTACAATTATTTTGCAAATATTCCAGTAGCTCATTTTCTTGACATTCGAATTAATCCAGTAGCCTTGTGGGCCTCTTGTAGGCTCTCTTGGGCCTGTCAGTGGGCTCTTCATTGACTTGGGCTGCATCAACTACCCCCCCCCCCCCCCCCCCCCCCGCGGTCCTCGAGCTGCAATTCTAGTTCACCTTCAGGCGGTAACGGAACACGTTCTAGGTTCCCTAATGCTTGTCGCAGCAACGAGACGTGGAACACCGGATGAATCTTCGACTTTGGTGGTAATTGTAGTTTATAGGAAACTTCCCCCATTCGTTCAAGTATCTTAAATGGCCCGTAAAACCTCTTTGGTATCTTCTTTGAAAAACATTGCTGAACCGATTGCCGTCGATAGTTTTGTAGGCGTAAAAAGACCATGTCACCCACCTTGAACTCTTTATCCAGCCTATTGTCACGGAGTTAACTTTTGACTCACGTATAGCAACTTAGACTTGATCTAAGTTAAGCTATGTGCCCCAACGATGTAGTGTTTTGAGTGATTCAAGTGATGGTTGCAAGTTGTGTATACAAAGAAATAACTTTGTATTGATTACAAGAAGATTTACAAGAGTGTGTTTACTTGTGATATTGTTGGGTTATGAATGAGTTATGAGGGGTTAAGTGGGGTGATTACAAATGATGCCTCTCATCCCTATTTATACTACTACAAGATCCTCTAGATTATTCTAAATATAGAGAAATCTAGACAACAAAATATCAAGGCTGATTTCTAGAGTATTCCTTCAAAATATCAAGTAATTCTAAGTGTCTTCATGAGGATTTTCTAGAGTGTTCTTTGGTTGTAACTTTTGGGCAGATTTATGTAGCCTATTCCGGACCCTTTCGAGCTCCTTCATGGCTGGTCTAGGACCTTCTAAGGGTGCCAAAACGTTCCAGTATTGTCTGGGCTGTTCCGGAGTCATCCGTGTGGCCCTAGACGCTTCCTTAGTGTTCCAGAAACTTCCGGAATGCTGAAATTTTGAGCTGAAATTTTGCGGTGCATGACATCCTCCCCCACCTAAATTCGCAATGTCCTCGTTGCGATTTCGGGTTACACCTCGATGTGATGAATGCGTGGTTGGTCTTGTTTTTGAACCAACCTCCATTTGTATTGATGTTATTGACATACCTTGACGGCCAGTGTCCGTCTCTGTCTTCATTGTGTGAACTTGGTTTCTGTCTATGATGCAAAACTTGTTTGCAAACGGAATAAGGAAGGCATGTTCCTTTTCGAAGAAATCCTGGCCAAGCACAAAGTTATGGTCTTTCATTGGCACCACGGAAAGGTCGATCTTACCTTTCCATTTGCCGATTGTGACTTTGACGCCGTATGCCATCCCGAGTATTGGTTGGACGGGTCCATTCGTGTTCTTTATCATTGCGTCTTGTTTTGTGACTCGAACACCGAGTCTTATTGCTTCATCCATTGAGATGAAGTTATGGCTTGCTCCTGTGTCAACTAGTGCATTAACGGGTCTCCCGTTTACCACCATGTTGATGAGTTGAAGTCCTTCTTCCGACTTCTTTTCTGCTTTTGCGGTTGTGGATCGTTTCTTTCCCTTGTTCGGGAGCTTTTTGATGTTATGTTTTTCCCGTGTTTTGGGAGTTTCTTGTGTGTTTAAAGTATTAAGATGACTTACTTGCATGGACCCCAAACATGCTTCTGGTTGTGCCTTGTTGGTGTCGATCAATTTTGCTTCTAACTCAACAAAGTTTTTGTGAAAGTTTTGGATCTTGGCGTCTACCTCACTCCGCAGCCTTGCAATTTCCTCCTGGATCATGGCTTGCATCTCGAGGCGTATGACATCGATAGCGGTTTTGAAGTCTTCTTTCAGTCCTCTAAACTCATCTCGCAATGTTCCCAAAGCTTCTAGCTTTTCCAAGGAATGATTGACAAGAATTCCAAGTTGTGTGACCGAAGCTTCGACATTAGTCTTCATTTTGTCTAAGGATCCGGCCAAATCCATAGACATGCCTTCAACTTCTTGCTGATTCTGGTTATGATTCTGTGTCTCTTTTTTTCTAGAGACAATTTTCTTGCTCGTAGCTCCTTTCTTGCTTTTCTTGTTTGCCATCCCAGTGGACCAACGCGGCTCTGATACCACTTGTCACGGAGTTAACTTTTGACTCACGGGTAGCAACTTAGACTTGATCTAAGTTAAGCGATGTGCCCCAACGATGTAGTGTTTTGAGTGATTCAAGTGATGGTTGCAAGTTGTGTATACAAAGAAACAACTTTGTATTGATTACAAGAAGATTTACAAGAGTGTGTTTACTTGTGATATTGTTGGGTTATGAATGAGTTATGAGGGGTTATGTGGGGTGATTACAAATGATGCCTCTCATCCCTATTTATACTACTACAAGATCCTCTAGATTATTCTAAATATAGAGAAATCTAGACAACAAAATATCAAGGCTGATTTCTAGAGTATTCCTTCAAAATATCAAGTAATTCTAAGTGTCTTCATGAGGATTTTCTAGAGTGTTCTTTGGTTGTAACTTTTGGGCAGATTTATGTAGCCTATTCCGGACACTTCCGAGCTCCTTCATGGCTGGTCTAGGACCTTCTAAGGGTGCCAAAACGTTCCAGTATTGTCTGGGCTATTCCGGAGTCATCCAGGTGGCCCTAGACGCTTCCTTAGTGTTCCGGAAACTTCCGGAATGCTGAAATTTTGAGCTAAAATTTTGCAGTGCGTGACGCTATGCTCATTCGCTAAGGTGACCATCGCTGTTGATCACTTTTCAAGTTAGCCTTTAGCAATGCTCTTAACCTTTAAAACTTGACTAAAGTCGCATCGATAGTTGGAATACCGGTCTCCCCTTGCTTATATTGAACCACATTTGTCGTCGGTTGACCAAAGAAAGCTTGAAACGACGTCATGTTGATGGAACTATGATGTGACGTATTGTACTAAAATTCCGCTAAATAAAGATACCTGCTCCAAGTCTTTGGTTCTTCTCCCGCAAACAATCGTAGATAATTTTGTAGGCACCTATTGACCACCTCAGTTTGACAATCGGATTGCGGATGGTAGGTTGTCGAATACTTCAGTTTCGTGCCAATTTGCTTAAAAAGTTCCTGCCAAAACTTAGAAACAATGGGTCACGGTTTGTTACGATGCTTCATGGAATTCCATGAAGGCGGCAAACATTTTGGAGAAATAATGTTGCTAAATTCATAGCTCCATACTTTTAAGGAAATGAAACAAAATGAGCGAACTTTGGAAAGCGATCTACAAAGACCCATGTGACAACCCTCATGATTACATGTATCTGTACGATTATTCAATGATAATTAAAGTGCTTGGTGACTGTGTCATACTTAGATGTGTTTGTTAACGTACTAGGCTTGTGCAGAAAACTTGACTAAATGGTCCTGAATATTTTCCTATGTGTTAGGAATTAATTGTGTTACAAAAATCTATATAAGACGCCTTACGGAACAATTAAACAATTTAACGAAACAGTATCCGACCGAACAACCGGACAATACCCGGGACACCAAATATTTGACAAATACATTGTGTTATTATTTTTGGCTAGTCTTGATCCCCGTTCACCATAACACCCACTATAAATCAAATAACCAACTTATAAAAACATGTTACTTGAAATCTAACTACCACTTACCATTTAGTTGAGAAATTTTCATTCAACCCCCCCCCCCCCAACCGAAAAATCGGTCCCCATGGACCCCACCCAAGATCTTAACCATACTTCCAATCTCCTAACTAGATTATGATCTATTATTTTATTTGATTTAGCTTGTGAGAGTTGCCAAGATATATGAAATGATCTTATAAGTATGGAACATAGATCACCACCATCATTCACAAGATTTCACTTCTCTCACCTCACTCTCTCTCTCACTTTCGGCTCCCCCAAAACCGAAACCATCACCACCACATAACCATCATCTTCTTCCAAGATTCAAGTTCCATTCAAAGCTTGAAGGTGATCCATGGAGGTTGCATCTTGAAGGGCATTCAAAGGAGCTTTGTTTTAGTCTTGTTCATCATCATTTCTTATCATCTCCTTCACTAGATTTTCCCAAGCTTCAAGCTAGTAGTAAGTCTCTATTTAACCCTTGTTCATGTCTATTTTGTGTAGTTAAAAAGATGTAATATGTTAAATCTACAAGAACACTAAAAGGGTTTAAACAAGAAGATGAACATAAAAGTTACATGAAGATTTACATGATGAAGTGTTGTAGTGAGATGTTGTAGTGAACATGTTGTTGATTACTTGATTTACTTGCTAATATTGATGTTAAAGGTCGTTTTTGATCACTAAACATGTTAACGGAATCAATCGAACACACTTTAGAATGTTAAAAGTTGAAACAGGATGGCTGTTTGGTGATTACAACCAACTTCAGTTGGCTGTAACCGGACCCTAATAAAGCGAAATATGTATTTTCTGAAGTCTAGATTTATGTATTATGAAATACGGTTCTAATGGCACTGGAATCATAATTTTTGGACTTCGTTTACTATTTTTAAAGTGTCGTTTTGTAACAGCAGCTAGAGCTGCATTTTTCCTGCTGAAAATATGCGTTCTGTTTTCCATCATAACTTCAATTCTAGGTAGTGTTAGATCATGAAATTTGTACTGTAGATGACCACCGATGTATTGGTAATTCTCTCACTGGAATTTCGTAAATCGGACTCTCGATGAATTTTAAATAAATTTTTTCGTGGACTGCAGTAAGAAAAAGATGAATCTGACTTCAGTCCGGAAAATGAATTTTTATAAAATATTGGTGATGAATTGGATCCCGATATTTTTACACAATAATATCTGGTTCGTTTAAGACCTTCTATAAAAAGTTGGGAATTTTTGAAATAAGTTAACTATTTTATTAAAAACCTCGTAAACAGCCCAGTTTTGAAGAATAAAGCTGAAACGACAAAAGTAGTGATTTGCGTGTCTAAATGTCGGGTAGGTTATCTGAGAATGATATAACATGTTATATGTCAATAAAAGTGTTATGTGCAATGTCGTATGTTTGTTTATGAGTGGTGAATAGATGGGAAGTTTATATGGGCATGAACCGTTAAAGTGATGCATGTTATGTGATAGATACGTGTAGGAACTTTGTGTTCTATTTGAAGTCACTAATAAACTAAGTGGTAATCATACTAGGACGTGATTGACCGACCTTGATTGTTAGCTATTTTTGAGAGTCAAACCGAGCAACCGAGGTGAGTTCACACTTTCTACAAGGCATGGGATTCCCGGTGGTTTGGGAATGGGTTAAGAAACTAAAATGAAATCTACATATCCTCCTTGGGTAGGATATGTACGGCCATCCTCCATGGGTAGGATGCCAATATTAATCTTGCGCATTCTCCTTGGGTAGAATACGTACGTTCGTCCTCCTTGGGTAGGACAACAACCTTAAAACTTACTAGACAAAACTCTATCATGAAGTCCCTCAATTTATATCGACTTAATCGCCGAGGCCAATGGCGAGCGGGTCATTAGTTAATAGCGCTATTAGGTTTAACAAACCTCACACCTGTCATCCGAACGGGCGTGTACTAATGGACTATGGCAAACTGTCAATGATGATAGAACATTTACGTAGGGCACAACTATTGTTCGTCAGTTATCGATATCGGTCTAGTGGTTCACATGGGGAAGTCCCCACAAAACCTGGATATGGTTTGGGTAATAAAAAGGAACTGGTTAAACATACTTTCAACTACGGGGTAACCCCCACGGAAAATAAGCCAACGAAAGTCAAACCACGTTTTCAGAAACAACTTAAAACTAATCAACCAACCGTGAACTCACTCAACTTTGTTGTTGACTCGTTGTTACATGCCTTACAGGTCGCTAAATGCTTATGGAGCTTGCACGAGGAGGTGGTTGTTGTGGAATACGGACTATTATGTTCCGTGCCTAATATTTAAATCCTTATGAACTTATTAAACTTACGTTTTGGACTTTGAACTTATGAACTACGAACTTATGTTTTGGACTTATGTTTATGCTTCCGCTGTTAACCTAAAGTCGGTTTACTTCCTTTTGGTCACCAATCGTATCGTGGTTGGTTTTATTTACTTAATTGTGTTGTTCAATATGATTGGTGGCTCGATCCTGGTCATGTCACGCCTCCAAGCGGTGATACTCCGCATGGTGGATTTTGGGGGTCTGACAGATTGGTATCAGAGCCATTGGTTATAGCGAACTTGGTTTTAAAAAGGGAAAAGCTTTTTGATAAACCAGACTATAACCTGTTCAGTGCTCAACGATCCACAATGACGCTTCGCTCCACGTGCAAGACTCAACACCATAGGTGAAATGGTTCATGCTTACATTGCCTGTCTATTAGTCTACATAGTACATTGTATGCTTAGTTAATACAACAACTGATAATTGAAACCCTGTGTGTTTGCTCTCTTCTGTCACTCCACACTTACGTACTTTCGCGACACCTTTCTTACTTGTGTTTCCTTCGATGTGAAGATCATGAGCGGACGCGGAGGACGTATCAACCTAACCCAAGCCCAGTTAATGGCTCCAATCAATGAACGAGTGGCTGAGGCACTCGCAGCAATTCCAGCAGGAGGTATAACCTGCCATTTCGACCTATCTTAGGATGATTAGATCCTACACTTGCGAACCCACTCTCGTGTTTAACCTTGTCTTTTATTCTCGCGCAATAGGTCAGCATGCTCAACCTCCTGTGTGCACGTTCAAAACCTTCATGGATTGCCGACCCAGTACCTTCAGCGGCACAGAAGGAGCGGTAGGTCTCCTTCACTAGTTCGAGAAGCTCGAATCTGTCTTCGAAATGTGTGAATGCCCAGAGGATCGCAGGGTGAAATATGCTACTGGAACACTTGAAGGTGCTGCGTTTGTCACACCCCCAAAATCCACACGCGGAGTATCACCGCTTGGAGGCGTGACTGACCAGGATCAAGCCACCAATCATATTGAACATATAAGTAAATACCAAAAATCATTCATCAATACGAAAGGTGTTTTTAAAACCAAACATCAACAAGTGTGTAGCGGAAGCATAAGTATGTAAACCCAATGTAAATCGTAAATTCAAATGTTTAGATAGATAACATGGCATCATCGATCCATGTCCCACAACGACCTGCTCCTCCCTGTGCAAGCTCCATAAGTACCTAAGGTCCTGCAAGGCATGCAAGAGAGAGTCAACAACTAGTTGAGCGAGTTCACAGTGAGTTTGTTTAGTTATAGTGTTCATAATGTAGTTCGTATGTTCATTTAGTAATCATGTATCGTATGTATCGTATCGCGGCCCTCTAGGCATGTTTGCGAAGTATAGTGGGGATTTCCCATGTTTGCTAGACTAGGTATAGTAGTATCGCGGCCCTTCCTGGCATGTTTGCGAAGATTAGAGTATATAGTTCGCGGCCCTTCTTAGGCATGTGTGCGAAGATTGTCATAATATCGCGGCCGACCCTTGGCGTGTGTGCGAAGATCGTTTAAATTAGTATAACCAGTCTAGTCTGTTCTTATCCATAATCCTTCCTCTACCGGGAATCATATATCTAAGTTCCATAAACTGAACGAATAAATAATCCAACCCATTCCCATCCTGGGAATCCCATGCCTTGGCTGTGTGAACTCACCTTGGTTTGCTCGGTATGCTAAGTGTATGCTCGCAAGTAATCAATCACGTCCTAAAGTATGCACGTATGTGAAATCAGTTTGTGTTCAAGTTGTGCACGTATGAACATGTAACACGTAATCACAATCATATACAAGATGATTACATTTAACAGCAGTTAAATATTCCAGTTAACACTTAACAGAGTTAACCCAAGTTACTGTGCAGATTACATATACGGCGAAACACAAAATTGGCGAAACATACATGCCGGCGAAACACATACATCGACGAAACACATTCTGTTTCGTCGAGTCTTGTTTGGCGAAACAAAATTTCAATTTCGTCGATTGCCCTTGGCGAAACACTTTCTGTTTCGCCGAGAGTTCTGTTTCGTCAAACAGTTCAGTTACGTCATATCAGTTACATGCAGGAACCCTAATCATCACTAACAGCCGACATCAACATTATCAATCATGCAGTAATCATTTAACACAAAATCATCGTAACATCATCATAGCATAATCATCGGATTTCTTTAACGTCTAGCATGAACCCTAGTTTACGAATACAACATATCGATTAACATATCACATCATCAAACCCTATCAAGATACTAACTTGCATTCAGAATCAGATCATAATAACAACATCCAGAACCGAGTATTCAATCATATTAAGTTTCGCATTAAAACCATTTATCCGAGTACCATATTCATATCGAAATCCGTATCATCATCATCATAACAAGAACCCTAATATTTAACATGTATCGATTTCAAATATACAACATCAAAGCAGAATCACATGACACTTAAGCACGTACACGGATGAATGATCAATCAAGACACATAATCTACTAACCGAGATGAGGGTTTGATCGCACAAGGGTTTCCGGTGGGTTCTAGTTCGCCGTCACAGTGAGAGAGCTCTAGGGTTTCGGTCGTGTTGATAGAAAATGTAAAAGTGATGCTGTTTTACGTACACATACACAAAATAACGTTCTGGGCCCAAGCTGGGCTTCGTGAATTATTGGGCCGGCGAAACAGACTTCTGTTTCGTCGGAATGTTCATGGCGAAACAGCCTGTTTCGTCGGAATGGGTTATGGCGAAACACTCTTGTGTTTCGTCGGGTTCCTAACAGTTTAAGTTTTACAAACAGTATACATGTTATACAATCACACATAACCATGCAAACACACCAAGTTTTATCATAACACAACTATATAGTCAAAGTCATCGTGCATTAAATGCGAACAAAGAATGTCGGAAATTCGAGTTGTCACATTATCCCCAACTTGAAAGAAATTTCGTCCCGAAATTTAGCATGCAGTTACTGAGGAAAGCTAATGGTGTGACGTTGTTTACCTGAATTGTATCGCGGCTCCCCTGAGCATGTTTGCGAAGATTACTGGTTTTCTTGGGGTGTCACATTATCCCCCCGTTGATTTGGAATTTCGTCCCGAAATTCTGCATTGGTAGCTTCAGCCTCAGTAGTAGTTGCATTGGTTCCGAATAACTGGGGATATTTGAGTTCCATTTGATCTTCGCGCTCCCAGGTGAACTCTGGGCCGCGGCGGGAGTTCCAACGAACTCGTACAAGAGGGATTCTCGTGTTCTTGAGGACCTTAACATCCCGGTCCGTGATTTCAACAGGTTCCTCGACGAAGTGCAACCGCTCGTCGATAGTGAGTTCCTTTAAGGGAACTATGTGGGTCTCATCTGACGTACACTTCTTCAGATTCGACACGTGAAAGACGTTGTGAACTGCACTGAGTTCAGGTGGTAAGTTCAGTCTGTAGGCCACTTTGCCTATTTTCTCAATAACTTCGAAAGGTCCAACATATCGTGGATTTAGTTTGCCGCGCTTGCCAAAACGAACCACACCCTTCCAGGGTGAAACTTTAAGTAGCGCTCGATCCCCAACTTGGAATTCGAGTAGTTTCCTGTCTAAATCAGCGTATGCTTTCTGACGGTCGCGTGCTGCCGCCATGCGTTGTCGTATTTGTGCAATCTTTTCTGTAGTATCGACTACCATTTCTGGACCTGTGATTTGACTTTCTCCCACCTCTGCCCAACAGAGAGGTGACCGGCACTTACGTCCGTATAGTGCCTCGAATGGTGCAGCTTTAATGCTGGTGTGGTAGCTGTTATTGTACGAAAATTCCACAAGTGGCAGATGTTTTTCCCAACCATTGCCAAAGTCTATGACGCACGCCCGAAGCATGTCTTCTAGAGTTTGAATAGTGCGCTCAGACTGCCCATCGGTCTGAGGATGATACGCCGTGCTCATGTCTAAACGAGAGCCAAACGATTTATGCATTGCTTGCCACAGTTCTGAAGTGAAACGTGCGTCACGATCAGAGATGATAGAGGTTGGCACTCCGTGCCTCGAGACCACTTCTTTTAAGTAAATGTCTGCCAAGGTAGAGAACTTGTCTGTTTCTTTGATGGCCAAGAAGTGAGCAGACTTTGTGAGTCGATCCACGATCACCCAAATAGTATCATTTCCGCGCTAAGATCTAGGTAGGCCAGTAACAAAATCCATGGAAATTTTCTCCCATTTCCATTGTGGTATCTCAGGTTGTTGTAGTGGTCCTGACGGTTTTTGATATTCTGCCTTGACTCTCGCACAAGTCAAGCATTTACTAACGTATGTGGCTATGTGGGCCTTCATGCTAGGCCACCAATATGTAGTTTTGATGTCGTGGTACATTTTATCCGAACCAGGATGTACCGAGTAGCGAGACTTGTGAGCTTCATCCATTACTAGCTCGCGTAAGTTGCCGTACAGTGGAACCCAAATGCGTCCTGTTACGTAATAAGCGCCGTCTGCCCTTTGTTCTAATCGTTGCCTTGAGCCGCGTAGGGCTTCAGCCCTGACGTTGTCTGGTTTCAATGCTTCTATCTGAGCATCTCGTATCTGGGAAGGAAGGCTAGACTGTATGGTGAGTTGTAAGGCTCGAACACGCTTAGGCGCAGTGTCTTTTCGACTGAGAGCGTCAGCCACAACATTGGCTTTGCCTGGGTGGTACCTGATTGAGCATTCGTAGTCGTTTAGCAATTCAACCCATCGTCGCTGTCGCATATTCAGTTCTTTCTGTTTGAAGATATGTTCGAGGCTTCTGTGGTCAGTGTAGATTGCGCACTTGGTACCGTACAAATAGTGTCGCCATATCTTAAGTGCAAAGACGACTGCTCCCAGCTCTAAGTCGTGTGTAGTGTAATTTCGTTCGTGAACCTTAAGTTGGCGCGAAGCATAAGCAATAACTTTATCCCTCTGCATCAATACACATCCAAGACCTTGGATGGATGCGTCGCAGTAGACTACGAAATCGTCCGTGCCTTCAGGCAGTGAGAGGATAGGTGCGCTACAGAGTCTATCCTTTAAGTGTTGGAACGCTGTTTCCTGTGCATTACCCCAACGGTAAACAACACCTTTCTGTGTCAGTAGTGTAAGCGGTTGAGCAATCTTTGAGAAATCTTTGATGAACCGTCTATAATAACCCGCCAAACCCAAGAATTGGCGTATTTCTGTTGGTGTACGAGGTGCAGGCCAGCTCTTGATCGAATCTACCTTGAATGGATCGACATGGATCCCATCCTTGTTTACCACGTGGCCTAAAAAGTGGACTTCACGAAGCCAGAAGTCACATTTAGAAAACTTAGCGTATAGCTGTTCCGTTCGCAGAAGTTCCAGTATAAGTCGTAGGTGCTGCTCGTGTTCCTCCTGACTTTTCGAATAAATCAGGATGTCGTCGATGAAAACAATGACGAACTTGTCGAGATAGGGTTTGCACACCCTGTTCATAAGATCCATAAATACGGCAGGCGCGTTCGTTAGCCCAAATGGCATGACCATAAACTCGTAGTGGCCGTAGCGTGTTCTGAACGCTGTTTTGGAGACGTCTTCATCCCGGACTCTCAGCTGGTGGTATCCTGACCTTAAGTCTATTTTGGAGTAGTAGCTCGACCCTTGCAGCTGGTCGAATAAATCATCTATGCGCGGAAGAGGATAACGATTCTTGATTGTCACCTTGTTGAGTTCACGGTAGTCTATACACATCCTGAACGTACCGTCTTTCTTCTTTACGAACAACACTGGAGCTCCCCAGGGCGAAGAGCTAGGACGTATAAAACCCTTTTCCAAGAGTTCTTGTAGCTGCTTTGACAGTTCTTCTAATTCAGTTGGAGCTAAACGATATGGTGCTCGAGCTATGGGTGCTGCTCCTGGAGCTAGCTCGATCTGAAATTCGACTTGACGATGAGGCGGTAACCCAGGTAATTCCTCAGGAAACACTTGAGGAAAATCGCGTACCACTGGAATATCCTCAATCTTCTTCTCTTTCTTCGATGTATCAGTGACGAGAGCTAGAACAGCTGTGTGACCCTTGCGCAGACACTTCTGAGCCTTCAAGAAGGAAATGATGCCACTCACGACACCACTCTTGTCGCCTTGCACTTCGAGAGGTTCCTTGCCCGACCGAGGAATACGAATAACTTTTTCTTTGCATAAAATCTCCGCTTGTTGTTGAGATAACCAATCCATACCAATGACGACATCAAAGCTACCCAAGGGTATAGGAATGAGATCAATGGAGAAAGTCTGACCAGCGAGGATAAGATTACACCCTTTAACTATGTGTGTGGCCTCTAGACTTTTACCGTTAGCTAACTCTACAACATGTTTGGTGTTTAAGGGAGTTGGTGCACGTTTTAACATTTCACTAGCTTTCAGAGACATGTAACTTGTATCCGCACCAGAATCAAATAGTACAGTAACATAAAAGTCGTCAAGAAGAAACTTACCCATAACCACGTTGGGATCATTCCTGGCATCACCCTGACCGATCACAAACATACGGCCTCTAGCACCATTGTTGTTATTGTTCCCACCGTTGTTGTTGTTCCCGTTGCCCTGATTGTTGTTGTTGTTATTGTTCTGGTTCTGGTTTAACTGGGGGCAATCCCGCTTGTAATGACCTTCAGCCCCACACTGGTAGCATCCCCTATTTCCATGCTGCTGCTGCTGTGGCTGGTTTCGTGGAGCAGGTGGTTGTTGTTGCTGGTTCTGATTCGCAGGTCGTGAACTCCTGCAATCTTTAGCTTCGTGCCCGTTTTTGAGACATCTCTGACAGTAGGCCTTGCGACACTGACCACTGTGATGTTTGTAGCACCTGTTACACAGTGGATGATTTCCCCGATAACAACTCTGTCTCTGCCCACCAGAAGTTTGCTGACTTGGGCTCTGGTAGTCATTAGTCTTGCGTTGCTGAGCCTGAGATTGAACTATAGCTGAACCTTTGCTGGAATCCCCATCCCATTTCCGCTTGTTGTCACTGGGAGTAGCAGGAGTGACCGGAGTAGTAGCGGTAGTAGTAGTGCTGATGCGTTCAGGCAACTTGTTCTGCTCCACCGCCTGATCCGTGAGACGGTGAGCCAGCTGTACAACCTGCTGATAAGTGGCGAGGTTTGCTGAAGTGACGTGACTCTGGATCTCTGGCACTAGACCCTTGAGGAACAGTTCGATTCGCTTGATTGGAGGGTCCACCATCGTAGGACACAATAGAGCAAGTTCATTAGATCTTTTGGTGTATGCCTCAATCTCTGACCCCTTCATCTTGAGATTGAAAAACTCGACCTCCAGCTTATGAATATCATCCCTGCTGCAATATTCTTCTTTGATCATTTCCTTAAAGTTGTTCCATGGGGTAGCGTTAGCAGCAACCAACCCCAGCATTTGCACCTGAGCTTTCCACCATGTGAGAGCTAAACCCTCTAGGGTACCGGTGGCATACTTCACCCTGCGTGCCTCAGGGCATTCACACATTTCGAATACAGTCTCGATCTTTTCAAACCAGTGGAGGAGTCCGACTGCTCCCTCCGTGCCGCTGAAAGTACTAGGACGACAGTCCATGAACGTTTTGAAAGTGCAAACAGGTGCTTGACCTGTTGTGTGCGTAAGAGTAAACAAAAATTTTAGCACAAGAGTTGGTTTAGGAATGTAGGATCTAAGGACCCTAGTGTGAGTTTCAACTGCAGGGTATACCTCCTGCTTGTGCGGCTGCAACTGCCGCAGTAACTTGTTCAGCGATGAGAGCCGTCAATTGGGCTTGTGTCATGTTGATACGTCCAGACATGATCTTCATAGTAAAGATAGCATAAGTCAGAAGGGATCGCGAATCGTGCGATGACAGAAGAGTGTGAGCATATAAGCGTTCTCAAGCAGTAACGAATAGTAATCAATGTAATCTAAGCATACCACGAGCAAAGTTCTATGTAATTCTAGCAAGTAGGTAAAGTATCATGAATAGTAGTACCTATGATGTTGAGCCTTGCACGTGGAGCGAAGCGTCGTTGTGGATCGTTGAGCACTGTTCTGGTTATAGTCTGGTTTTAACAAAATCGTTTTCCCCTTATTAAAACCGAGTTCTCTATAACCAATGGCTCTGATACCAATCTGTCACACCCCCAAAATCCACACGCGGAGTATCACCGCTTGGAGGCGTGACTGACCAGGATCAAGCCACCAATCATATTGAACATATAAGTAAATACCAAAAATCATTCATCAATACGAAAGGTGTTTTTAAAACCAAACATCAACAAGTGTGTAGCGGAAGCATAAGTATGTAAACCCAATGTAAATCGTAAATTCAAATGTTTAGATAGATAACATGGCATCATCGATCCATGTCCCACAACGACCTGCTCCTCCCTGTGCAAGCTCCATAAGTACCTAAGGTCCTGCAAGGCATGCAAGAGAGAGTCAACAACTAGTTGAGCGAGTTCACAGTGAGTTTGTTTAGTTATAGTGTTCATAATGTAGTTCGTATGTTCATTTAGTAATCATGTATCGTATGTATCGTATCGCGGCCCTCTAGGCATGTTTGCGAAGTATAGTGGGGATTTCCCATGTTTGCTAGACTAGGTATAGTAGTATCGCGGCCCTTCCTGGCATGTTTGCGAAGATTAGAGTATATAGTTCGCGGCCCTTCTTAGGCATGTGTGCGAAGATTGTCATAATATCGCGGCCGACCCTTGGCGTGTGTGCGAAGATCGTTTAAATTAGTATAACCAGTCTAGTCTGTTCTTATCCATAATCCTTCCTCTACCGGGAATCATATATCTAAGTTCCATAAACTGAACGAATAAATAATCCAACCCATTCCCATCCTGGGAATCCCATGCCTTGGCTGTGTGAACTCACCTTGGTTTGCTCGGTATGCTAAGTGTATGCTCGCAAGTAATCAATCACGTCCTAAAGTATGCACGTATGTGAAATCAGTTTGTGTTCAAGTTGTGCACGTATGAACATGTAACACGTAATCACAATCATATACAAGATGATTACATTTAACAGCAGTTAAATATTCCAGTTAACACTTAACAGAGTTAACCCAAGTTACTGTGCAGATTACATATACGGCGAAACACAAAATTGGCGAAACATACATGCCGGCGAAACACATACATCGACGAAACACATTCTGTTTCGTCGAGTCTTGTTTGGCGAAACAAAATTTCAATTTCGTCGATTGCCCTTGGCGAAACACTTTCTGTTTCGCCGAGAGTTCTGTTTCGTCAAACAGTTCAGTTACGTCATATCAGTTACATGCAGGAACCCTAATCATCACTAACAGCCGACATCAACATTATCAATCATGCAGTAATCATTTAACACAAAATCATCGTAACATCATCATAGCATAATCATCGGATTTCTTTAACGTCTAGCATGAACCCTAGTTTACGAATACAACATATCGATTAACATATCACATCATCAAACCCTATCAAGATACTAACTTGCATTCAGAATCAGATCATAATAATAACATCCAGAACCGAGTATTCAATCATATTAAGTTTCGCATTAAAACCATTTATCCGAGTACCATATTCATATCGAAATCCGTATCATCATCATCATAACAAGAACCCTAATATTTAACATGTATCGATTTCAAATATACAACATCAAAGCAGAATCACATGACACTTAAGCACGTACACGGATGAATGATCAATCAAGACACATAATCTACTAACCGAGATGAGGGTTTGATCGCACAAGGGTTTCCGGTGGGTTCTAGTTCGCCGTCACAGTGAGAGAGCTCTAGGGTTTCGGTCGTGTTGATAGAAAATGTAAAAGTGATGCTGTTTTACGTACACATACACAAAATAACGTTCTGGGCCCAAGCTGGGCTTCGTGAATTATTGGGCCGGCGAAACAGACTTCTGTTTCGTCGGAATGTTCATGGCGAAACAGCCTGTTTCGTCGGAATGGGTTATGGCGAAACACTCTTGTGTTTCGTCGGGTTCCTAACAGTTTAAGTTTTACAAACAGTACACATGTTATACAATCACACATAACCATGCAAACACACCAAGTTTTATCATAACACAACTATATAGTCAAAGTCATCGTGCATTAAATGCGAACAAAGAATGTCGGAAATTCGAGTTGTCACAGCGTTAACCTGGTGGAAAGCACAGGTTCAACTACTAGGGCTGGCAGTTGCTAATGCCACCCCCTGGAACGGTTTCAAAGAACTAATCAAAGAAGAATACTGTAGTCGCGATGACATCCACAAGCTAGAGGTGGAATTTTTCAATTTGAAGATGACGGGGTCTGAGATTGAGGCGTATACGAAAAGGTCAAACGAGCTGGCCATCTTGTGCCCTACTATGGTGGACCCTCCCATCAAACGAATTGAGCTGTACCTCAAGGGTCTTGTACCAGAGATTCAGAGTCATGTGACTTCAGCTAACCTGGGTACCATTCAGCAAATCATTAAGTTGGCCCATCGTCTCACCGATCAAGCAGTTGAACAGAACAGACTGCCCAAACGTATCAGTGCCACAGCTACTCCTGATGCTCCTAGTGACAACAAGCGAAAATGGGATGGGAATTCCAGTAAGGGTTCCACTTCAGTTCAGTCTCAGCAGCGAAAGACTGATGACTACCAGAGTCCTGGTCAGCAATCTTCCGGTAATCAAGGACAGGGTGGATACCGAGGGAACCACCCCAAGTGCAACCGGTGCAACAAGCATCATAGTGGGCAGTGCAACAAGGGTCGTTGCCTGAGGTGTAACAAGTTTGGTCATGAGGCAAAGGATTGCAGGAGCGCACGACCAGCAGACCAGAATCGCCAACAACAACAACAAGCCCCACAGAACCACCATCAGCAGCAACATCAGGGCAATAAAGGATGCTTTCAGTGTGGCGCTGAAGGCCACTTTAAGAGGAACTGTCCTCAGCTGAACCAGAACCAGAACAACAACAATCAAGAAAATGGAAACAACAATGGAGGCAACAATGGAGGCAACAACGGGGGTAACAATAATGGCAATGGTGCCAGGGGACGTGTTTTTGTGCTAGGTCAGGGTGATGCAAGGAACGATCCCAATGTTATGATGGGTAAGTTTCTTCTGGATGATTTCTTTGTTACTGTTTTATTCGATTCGGGTGCCGAAACTAGTTATGTGTCCTTAAAAGTTAGTCAAATGCTTAAGCGCACTCCAACACTTTTGACCACCAAACACACGGTAGAGCTAGCAAACGGTAAAAGTCTCGAGGCCACGCACATAGTTAAGGGTTGTAACCTTGTCTTAGCTGGTCAGACCTTCTCTATCGATCTTATTCCTATCGTTCTGGGTAGTTTTGACGTTGTTATTGGGATGGATTGGTTATCTCATCAACAAGCAGAAATTCTTTGCAACGAGAAGATTGTCCGCATCCCGCGTTCTGATGAAGAACCTCTCATGATCCATGGCGATAAGAGTGGTGCTGTCGTAGGCATTATCTCTTTCCTTAAGGCCCAGAAGTGTTTACGAAAGGGCCACGCTGCCATTCTAGCACTCGTTACTGACGCATCAATGGAAGAGAAGAGAATTGAAGACATTCCTATTGTGCTCGATTTTCCTGAGGTATTTCCTGAGGAATTACCTGGTCTTCCGCCTCATCGACAAGTCGAGTTTCAAATCGAGCTAGCTCCTGGAGCAGCACCAATAGCTCGTGCACCTTATCGACTAGCTCCATCAGAACTTGAAGAACTGTCCACGCAATTACAAGAACTCTTGGAAAAGGGTTTCATACGTCCTAGCTCTTCGCCCTGGGGAGCCCCAGTCTTGTTTGTGAAGAAGAAAGATGGTACTTTTAGAATGTGTATTGACTATCGCGAACTTAACAAAGTGACGATAAAGAATCGTTATCCTCTTCCGCGCATTGATGACCTATTCGACCAGTTGCAAGGGTCGAGTTTCTATTCCAAAATTGACCTGAGGTTAGGTTACCATCAACTGAGAGTCCGAGATGAGGACGTCTCCAAAACAGCATTCAGAACTCGTTATGGCCATTACGAGTTTCTAGTCATGCCTTTCGGATTGACGAATGCACCAGCGGTCTTCATGGATCTCATGAACCGAGTATGCAAACCTTACCTGGATAAGTTCGTTATTGTTTTCGTCGACGACATCCTGATCTATTCTAAGAGTCAAGAGGAACACGAGCAGCATCTACGCCTTATGCTGGAACTTCTTCGAGCAGAGCAACTGTATGCCAAGTTTTCGAAATGTGACTTCTGGCTTCGCGAAGTCCACTTTCTAGGCCACGTAGTAAACAAGGATGGGATTCATGTTGATCCATCCAAGGTTGACTCGATCAAGAACTGGCCTGCACCCCGTACACCAACAGAAATCCGCCAATTCTTGGGTTTGGCAGGATATTATAGAAGGTTTATCAAGGATTTCTCCAAGATTGCGCAACCTCTCACTTCACTGACTCAGAAGGGTGTCATCTATCATTGGGGTGATGCGCAGGAATCTGCTTTTCAGCACTTGAAAGATAGACTTTGTAGCGCGCCTATCCTTTCATTACCTGAAGGCACAGATGATTTTGTGGTCTATTGCGACGCTTCCATCCAAGGACTTGGTTGCGTGTTGATGCAACGTGACAAGGTCATTGCCTACGCATCACGCCAACTTAAAGTTCACGAGAGGAATTACACTACTCACGATCTGGAGCTGGGAGCAGTTGTTTTCGCGCTTAAGATATGGAGACATTACCTGTACGGTACCAAGTGCACCATTTACACCGATCACAGGAGTCTCGAGCATATCTTCAAGCAAAAGGAATTAAACATGCGACAACGCCGATGGGTCGAGCTCTTAAATGATTATGAATGCGCTATCAAGTATCATTCGGGTAAATCCAATGTTGTGACCGACGCCCTCAGTCGAAAGGATACTATACCTAAGCGTGTACGTGCGTTACAACTTACCATCCAATCTAGTCTTCCTACTCAGATACGAGATGCTCAGGTCGAAGCATTGAAAGCAGAGAACATCCAGGCTGAGTCCTTGCGAGGATCGAGCCAGCGGCTAGAACAAAAGGAAGACGACGCTTACTATGTAACAGGGTGCATCTGGGTTCCGCTTTACGGAAACTTACGCGAGCTTGTGATGGACGAAGCGCACAAGTCTCGTTATTCGGTACACCCTGGTTCGGATAAGATGTACCACGATCTCAAGACTACGTATTGGTGGCCTGGTATGAAAGCTCACATAGCAACCTACGTTAGCAAATGTTTGACTTGTGCGAGAGTCAATACTGAATATCAGAAACCATCAGGCCTACTTCAACAACCAGAGATCCCGAAATGGAAATGGGAGCAAATTTCCATGGATTTCGTTACTGGCCTGCCTAGATCCCAACGCGGAAATGATACCATTTGGGTGATCGTGGATCGACTGACTAAGTCTGCACACTTCTTGGCTATCAAGGAAACCGACAAATTATCTACTCTAGCAGACATCTACCTAAAGGAAGTAGTATCAAGGCACGGAATGCCAACCTCTTTCATTTCTGATCGTGACACGCGTTTTACTTCTGAACTGTGGCAAGCCATGCACAAGTCTTTTGGCTCACGTTTAGATATGAGCACCGCTTATCACCCACAGACGGATGGGCAATCTGAACGCACCATCCAGACCCTTGAAGACATGCTTAGGGCATGTGTAATCGATTTTGGTAATGGCTGGGAAAAGCACCTCCCGTTAGTGGAGTTTTCGTATAACAACAGTTACCACACCAGCATCCAGGCTGCTTCGTTTGAGGCATTGTACAGACGTAAATTCCGATCATCTCTTTGTTGGGCAGAAGTTGGTGACAGCCAAATCACTGGCCCAGAACTGGTAGTAGATACGACTGAGAGAATTGCTCAGATACGACAGCGAATGGCGGCAGCTCGTGACCATCAGAAAAGCTATACTGATAAGCGCAGGAAACCACTCGAGTTCCAGGTTGGGGATCGGGTGCTACTCAAAGTCTCACCTTGGAAAGGTGTAGTTCGTTTTGGCAAACGAGGCAAGCTCAATCCGCGCTATGTCGGACCATTCGAAATCATTGAGAAAATTGGCAAGGTCGCTTACAGGCTGAATCTACCGGCAGAACTCAGCGGAGTTCACGATGTTTTCCATGTGTCAAATCTGAAGAAGTGTCTGTCAGATGAGACCCTCATAGTTCCTCTTAAGGAACTCACCATCGACGACCAGCTGCAATTCGTCGAAGAACCAGTAGAGATTACTGATCGAGATGTTAAGATTCTCAAGCGTACCAGGATACCTCTAGTCCGAGTTCGTTGGAATTCCCGTCGTGGCCCAGAGTATACCTGGGAACGAGAAGACCAAATGAAACTCAAGTATCCCCAGCTGTTTAAGAAAAGTGCAACCACCACTGAGATTGAAGCTACTGCAGAATTTCGGGACGAAATTCCAAACCAACGGGGGGATGATGTGACACCCCAGGAAAACCAGGAAAACAATGCAACATAACTAGCTTCCTCAGTAACCACGTGCTAAATTTCGGGACGAAATTTTCTTAACGGGGAGAGAATGTGACAACCCTCATGATTACATGTATCTGTACGATTATTCAATGATAATTAAAGTGCTTGGTGACTGTGTCATACTTACATGTGTTTGTTAACGTACTAGGCTTGTGCAGAAAACTTGACTAAATGGTCCTGAATATTTTCCTATGTGTTAGGAATTAATTGTGTTACAAAAATATATATATATAAGACGCCTTACGGAACAATTAAACAATTTAACGGAACAGTATCCGACCGAACAACCGGACATTACCCGGGACACCAAATATTTGACAAATACATTGTGTTATTATTTTTTGCTAGTCTTGATCCCCGTTCACCATAACACCCACTATAAATCAAATAACCAACTTATAAAAACATGTTACTTGAAATCTAACTACCACTTACCATTTAGTTGAGAAATTTTCATTCAACCCCCCCCCCCCCAACCGAAAAATCGGTCCCCATGGACCCCGCCCAAGATCTTAACCATACTTCCAATCTCCTAACTAGATTATGATCTATTATTTTATTTGATTTAGCTTGTGAGAGTTGCCAAGATATATGAAATGATCTTATAAGTATGGAACATAGATCACCACCATCATTCACAAGATTTCACTTCTCTCACCTCACTCTCTCTCTCACTTTCGGCTCTCCCAAAACCGAAACCATCACCACCACATAACCATCATCTTCTTCCAAGATTCAAGTTCCATTCAAAGCTTGAAGGTGATCCATGGAGGTTGCATCTTGAAGGGCATTCAAAGGAGCTTTGTTTTAGTCTTGTTCATCATCATTTCTTATCATCTCCTTCACTAGATTTTCCCTAGCTTCAAGCTAGTAGTAAGTCTCTATTTAACCCTTGTTCATGTCTATTTTGTGTAGTTAAAAAGATGTAATATGTTAAATCTACAAGAACACTAAAAGGGTTTAAACAAGAAGATGAACATAAAAGTTACATGAAGATTTACATGATGAAGTGTTGTAGTGAGATGTTGTAGTGAACATGTTGTTGATTACTTGATGATTTACTTGCTACTATTGATGTTAAAGGTCGTTGTTGATCACTAAACATGTTAACGGAATCAATCGAACACACTTTAGAATGTTAAAAGTTGAAACAGGATGGCTGTTTGGTGATTACAGCCAACTTCAGTTGGCTGTAACCGGACCCTAATAAAGCGAAATATGTATTTTCTGAAGTCTAGATTTATGTATTATGAAATACGGTTCTAATGGCACTGGAATCATAATTTTTGGACTTCGTTTACTATTTTTAAAGTGTCGTTTTGTAACAGCAGCTAGAGCTGCATTTTTTCCTGCTGAAAATATGCGTTCTGTTTTCCGTCATAACTTCAATTCTGGGTAGTGTTAGATCATGAAATTTGTACTGTAGATGACCACCGATGTATTTGTAATTCTCTCACTGGAATTTCGTAAATCGGACTCTCGATGAATTTTAAATAAATTTTTTCGTGGACTGCAGTCAGAAAAAGATGAATCTGACTTCAGTCCGGAAAATGAATTTTTATAAAATATTGGTGATGAATTGGATCCCGAGATTTTTACACAATAAAATTTGGATTGTTTAATACCTTCTATAAAAAGTTGAGAATTTTTTGAAACAAGTTAACTATTTTATTAAAAACCCCAAAAACAGCCCAGTTTTGAAGAATAAAGCTGAAACGACAAAAGTAGTGATTTGCGTGTCTAAATGTCGGGTAGGTTATCTGAGAATGATATAACATGTTATATGTCAATAAAAGTGTTATGTGCAATGTCGTATGTTTGTTTATGAGTGGTGAATAGATGGGAAGTTTATATGGGCATAAACCATTAAAGTGATGCATGTTATGTGACAGATACGTGTAGGAACTTTGTGTTCTATTTGAAGTCACTAATAAACTAAGTGGTAATCATACTAGGACGTGATTGACTGAACTTGACTGTTAGCTATTTTTGAGAGTCAAACCGAGCAACCGAGGTGAGTTCACACTTTCTACAAGGCATGGGATTCCCGGTGGTTTGGGAATGGGTTAAGAAACTAAAATGGAATCTACATATCCTCCTTGGGTAGGATATGTACGGCCATCCTCCATGGGTAGGATGCCAATATTAATCCTGCGTATTCTCCTTGGGTAGAATACGTACGTTCGTCCTCCTTGGGTAGGACAACAACCTTAAAACTTACTAGACAAAACTCTATCATGAAGTCCCTCAATTTATATCGACTTAATCGCCGAGGCCAATGGCGAGCGGGTCATTAGTTAATAGCGCTATTAGGTTTAACAAACCTCACACCGTGTCGTCCGAACGGGCATGTACTAATAGACTATGGCAAACTGTCAATGATGATAGAACATTGACGTAGGGCACAACTATTGTTCGTCAGTTGTCGATATCGGTCTAGTGGTTCACATGGGGAAGTCCCCACAAAACCTGGATATGGTTTGGGTAATAAAAAGGAATTGGTTAAACATACTTTCAACTACGGGGTAACCCCCACGGCAAATAAGCCAACGAAAGTCAAACCACGTTTCAGAAGCAACTTAGAACTAATCAACCAACCGTGAACTCACTCAACTTTGTTGTTGACTCGTTGTTACATGCCTTACAGGTCGCTAAATGCTTATGGAGCTTGCACGAGGAGGTGGTTGTTGTGGAATACGGACTATTATGTTCCGTGCCTAATATTTAAATCCTTATGAACTTATTAAACTTACGTTTTGGACTTTGAACTTATGAACTACGAACTTATGTTTTGGACTTCTGTTTATGCTTCCGCTGTTAACCTAAAGTCGGTTTACTTCCTTTTGGTCACCAATCGTATCGTGGTTGGTTTTATTTACTTAATTGTGTTGTTCAATATGATTGGTGACTCAATCCTGGTCATGTCACGCCTCCAAGCGGTGATACTCCGCATGGTGGATTTTGGGGGTGTGACAACCCATATTGTAGTCTTGCCGTTTGACAAGGGAAGATCAGTAATACAGTCCATCGAGATATCCTGCCATGCCGACACCAACGTCACACCCCAACCAATGGCGAAAACATCGGAGTGAGACGAAAACGAGATTGCTTATTGCATCATAACACTAAAAGCGACAATAATTTAAATAAACTGATTTCATTTCATTTCACAACAACTTTGTCAAGTTATGATACAAGGAAATTCAAATAACAACATGATTTCAAATACAACAAGACAAGTGCGTATCTGAAATCATGTTGTTATTTGAATTTGAAATCATGTTGTTATTTGAATTTCCTTGTATTTGAAATCATGAATTATGTTGCACCCAGATTTAACGAATCAAGTATAACATATGCATGCATGTATTTGGATTGTTTGTGCATTTAAATAAAGTCTAAGTGTAACTGTGTAGGTTTAATAGTAAACATATTGCACCCAAAGTGTAAAACGGAAAAAGGGTGTTTGAGTATACTCACGGTTTTGCTAAATCTTCGTTAGAAATTATGCGAGCGTAGTGTTGGTTAACGTAGTACAGGAACGCCAAGGTTATTCTACTTGGCGAGCAAAGGGATCGTGGTAATAGTACAGGAACACCAAGGTTACCTTACAGGGCAAAAGAAGGCATGAGTTGGAGTTAGAGGATTATGATACATAATTAACGTACATAGTATAATACGAAAGCATAAGTAAACAGAAAGTATA
The DNA here is from genome assembly GCA_030545235.1 of Helianthus tuberosus. NCBI lineage: Eukaryota > Viridiplantae > Streptophyta > Magnoliopsida > Asterales > Asteraceae > Helianthus > Helianthus tuberosus. Next base: position 27,308 of record JARYGA010019948.1, read on the forward strand.
TTATATCTGTGCACTCGTCCCAACACTGAGTTTCTGTGATTTTACGGGTCCTAGTTTGCCCAACAGAATTAGTGACAAGGAACACAGAAAACAGAATATCGGGAAAAACCGAAATACAAACTATTCGGACGAGAGAACAGTTCAGGACGACAGGCCATTCGAGCGAGTGGGACCATCCTGTCGCGCGAAAAGGGACTGTTTGGTTAACTGATTCTCGTTTGAACATTTTAACTATTACACAGTTATGTTCGTGATTCCAGTTAAGTTTATTAGTTATAATATTAGTATATTAACAGTCCAGAATATTCATAAGGTTCGTAGAAGTCATGCATGGAGGTATAACCTCGTTATTGTTCACCAAAGTACAAATCAGTTAACTTAGTTAACTGACCGGTTGGTCATGAATACGGAAGTAGAAATACAGAATGTAAAAGTTAAGCAAACAACCAAACAAGGACAAGCCAGGTGTGCCAACATGACATAGAAAGAATTAACTAAGTGTCGGAGGCTGGACGGGGTTAACTTGTTCTAGGTCTCGGAGATTGTCTGGGTGTTCATTTTACGATTTTAAGTGAGGTGGTGGAACTAGATTGGAAGCCAAAGCCTCCACAGAACACACACTGATATTCCAGAACTGTCTATATTGAAAATAAGGATCTGGATAATCATTCAACACTTAGAAACGTCAGAAATTGGTGAAACAGTCAGTTTTCGGATGACAAGAACCTCCCTCTCGCGCGAGAGGATTATTCTCTTGGGCGAGTGGGCCATCATCTCGGATGATTGGAGGTGTTCCAAGGTGAAATTAGTTCTGTTTTGGTTGAACTTGTCACACCCCAACCGATGGCGGAAACATCGGTGCGGGGCACTGAGCGAAACAGATTGTCCAGAAGAATCCATAACAACTATTAATTATAATATATTAAAGGTTCATGTCCCATACCACAAACATATAAAATAAAACAGTTATTACAGACATTGTTCTCAAAGACAAATATCCATTCCGACAACTCAGATTTCATTTAGTTTGTTTCTATACTCTCCTACTCGATTCCATGAAAGCAAGCAACATCCTAGCATCTCAAACACCTGTCACATACGTTAAAATAGAGGTCAATACACATAGAGTAAAGGTGAGCATACAAGTTTAATAGTATAATAGTAGCGAAAGCGAGTTTACGCATAACCAACATGTAACACGTATAATGTGAAGCAAGTAAGTTATCGACAATGAAATATGCATAGACGTGACTGCGAGTTGTAGAATGCGCAACACATATCCCCACTGGGACACGTGCAGTAAAGCCCTTAACAACCCCTGTCCACGACAGGTGCTGAGTCCAAACTATAGTACTATCGTTGCTAAGGTGTCAGGCAACAATCACTGTGTAAACATAACATACATGCATTCATCGAGTAACACGTATAACATGCAGTAACGGTTAGCGTATAAAAGTGTTTGCATTGTGTGTGTGATGTGATTTGATATAAGTAACGTATGTAACACCCAAAAGTGCTTAAAGAAGAAAGGGATCGAGTATACTCACAGATCGTGTTTAGTAAATAAACACTCTCTTGGATTGAAGGGAGCGCTAAGGGATTAGCCTGAACAGTTAACGATAGCATAAGCAAATGAACAACGCGTTAAACGGTGAAGAGTGAACCAAGTGACGAATGGTCATCCGATCGGGATGACAATCCGAATGGATGGTCATTCGATCGAATGACAATCCGTTCGGATGGTCATCCATTCGGATGGCCATTCGGTCGGATTGACATTCGTTTGGGATGGATGTGTTTGTGTATGATGTGACTTTGAAGTTTTCGTTGTAGCATTTTAAAATCAGAGAAGTATCTCTACCCTTTAGGTCGTTCGATCGAATGGCGATCCATCGGTTAGGTATTTCTCAGAGAACAAGTTCACAGCAGGATTGTCATTCGATCGGATGGTCTTCCGATCAAATGGCAATCCATCAGAAATTGATGATCTTTGAAGATTTATAAAAAAAGTTTAAGTGTTGAAGATTATGTGTCGTCTGATCGGATTGTCATTCGATCAGATGGCAATCCGATCGGACGACAATAGGTTTGACAGTCTGGTCATTTTGAAACCTTGAATATTTTGTTAAGTTTGAAAAGTTTGCGGTTTGATCGAGACGGTGTGACAACGTACTGAACAACAGAACCTCGTCAAGTCCAAGTTGTCCGACCGAAGTGGGAATCACCCAGTCTAATCAGTTTACTGTTCGTGACGGTTGTTCATGTTCAATTTGAAATCGGCTGTCTCTTTGATAGGAATCAGATCTCAGACCGACACTTCACTAGAAACGAGTAGAAGGCCTGAACGAGCTCCGATTCTATCGGTTTTTGAAGGCGTTGAGTATAAAAGAGTGGAAAGAAAGTTGTGAAACCATCTTTAAATCCTTTTACTCATGAAAATGTTTAGATTTGTGCGAAAATTGTGTCAAAACATGTGGAAATCATGTAGATCTGAGTTGTTCTTGGTGGAATAAGGCCAAAACTTGAAGTTCATGAATGTCACACCCCCAAAATCCATGAGCGAAGTATCACCGCAGGGAGCGTGACTGACCAGGATCCAGCCACCAATCATATTGAACAATATAGGTAAATAAATAAAAACCCAAACCAAACAATATACTTGGTGTCAAAACAATTCAACAAAGTTTAAGTTATCAGCGGAAGCAATAAGTTCAAAACCCAAATCATAAGTTTAAAAGTTCATTAGTTTTTCATGAACACTCAATGGTCCATGTTCCACAACGACTCCTCCCATGCAAGCTCTTGCTAAGTACCTAACGACCTGCAAGGCATGTAGCAACGAATCAACAACAATGTTGAGCGAGTTCACAGTTGGTTGTCCATTTTAGTGTTGTTCCAAAAACCATAAGTTGTTTCGAAAACCACGAGTTATCCAGTTCCTTGTTTCCCAAACCAAAACCAGTGGGGGCTTCCCCATGTTAACCACTAGACCCGTTACCATATCGAATACTGACTGTAGTTATGTTTATGTGCCCTGCGTCAATGTCTATCATCAACGACTAAGTGCCCAAGTCCATTAGTCCACGCCCGTCCTCTTCGGCACGGTGTGAGGCTTGTCAAACCTAATAGCGCTATTTAACTAATGACCCGTTCGCCATTTGCCCGACGATTAAGTCGATATAAAAATGAGGGAGTTAATGATAGATTTTTGTCTAGTGTTATTCAATGTTGTCACCCTTCACATAAGAGGGTGGGAGTACGTGTCCTACCCAAGGAGAACACGCATGTATCAATGTTGTCACCCTTCACTTAAGAGGGTGGGACTACGTATTCTACCCAAGAAGAATACGCAGGTTTCCTTACTAAACGTTTACCCATTCCCAAACCACCGGGAATCCCATGCCTTGTAGAAAGTGTGAACTCACCTTAGATTAGCTCGGCAGATAGTTACAAGGTCACTTGAGCTAATTGGGGGTCAACAACGTCCTATCATGGTTATCGTACAGGTCAGGTATAGGTTCAAGTAATTTACATAAGTTTCACACATAGCTAACAGTTTATGTACATAGAAGGATCATGGCAGACACGTAGGATCATGGCAACTAGTTAACCAACACTCAGCATGTTAAACAGTAGCATACAAGTCCACATATAAGTCCTATTGTGCGATTCAAGTGATTGGGCCGGAGAAGATATGCGAGCCCAATCATGTTGTGCGACTCAGTAGGTGAAGCCCAATAAATACTCGGCCCAACGTGTTATGCGATCAGCATAACTTGTGCGATCCACAACATGTTGTGCGATCCAAACCATAACCCAGCCCAATAACTTGTGCGGCCCAATTAACATTAACAATCCAATTTCTTGTGCGGCCCAACTTGTTGTGCGATCAGCACCGTCTTGTGCGATCCACAGCATGTTGTGTGGTCATGCATGAAAGTGTTGTACAATACGCTTAAACAGTAGTACTATATGAAATTCTAGCTTGTGCGATTGACCTTGTGCAATCCGAAAGCTTGTGCGATCAAATCTTGTGCGGTTGGCTTGTGCGATTCGTTATATACTTTCCTTAATTCATGCAATTTGTTCCTTAATCAATTCAAACAGTTTCCTACTTTGCATTTCATCGATCCAATCAAGCATTATCAATTGATTCTCATGAACCCTAATTAACAACTAATCAAGAACAATAATCAGTTAACACCACAATACATTAATTCGAATCATACGAGTCAGTGATTTCACATATTAACATGCATCCTAAGTCATGAACATCAAACAACCACTAATCCTTAATCAGTTTTACACCACACAAATCATTTTGTCATGCCATACCATCGATCCTATTCCTTCTACTAGTCTTGCTAGTATATGATCCAAATCATCAAACATAACAGTTTTCATTGCAATTGTTAATACCAAACTAAACACATATTCTGGATTCATGATCACAATTTCATTAATAAATCTTCTAGCATGAACCCTAGATTTCATCATAATATCAAGATCATAATAATCATAACATTATCTCTCATACAATCAAACCATGATGGAATACTAACCACTTGAAAGGTAGAATAAGATCGTTCCGAACAAGAAGGTCTTCGAGAGAGGGGGTTGCCGTCGGAATTCGAAGGAGAGGATGAGAGAGTTTAGGGTTTGTGTGTGTTGTGTATTTTGCAAATAATGAGGAGTATACACCCTCCCTTGTGAGTTATGTGCATAAAAGAGTGGACCGAACCCTTACATGGGCTGCCATTTGGTCTCGAGTACAAGGAGTGTGGGCCGAGAGTGGTGTGTGACAAAAGACAAAGTGTACGGCCCAAACAAGTTTGTGCGATCGGCCACATATTGTGCGACTAGGTTTGTGTTGTGTGACCGAGGATACATATTCACATTATAATTTGATCACATAACACATTCAATACATAACATTCCAAAAAAATCAACGTATCACATAATCACATAATGTTCATATTGGTTACATCAAATACAAAGAAAGGTTCTGGAATATGAGTTGTCACATCATCCCCAAGTTGAAAGAAATTTCACCCTGAAATTTAGCACGTAGTCACTGAGGAAGCAAGTTAGGTTGCGTGGTTTCCTGGTTTTCCTGGGGTGTCACATCATCCCCCCGTTGGTTTGGAATTTCGTCCCGAAATTCCGCAGTAGCTTCAACCTCAGTAGTGGTTTCGCTTTTCTCGAACAACTGGGGATACTTGTGTTTCATTTGGTCTTCTCGTTCCCAGGTAAACTCTGGGCCACAACGGGAGTTCCAACGAACTCGAACAATGGGTATCCTGGTACGCTTGAGAATCTTAACTTCCCGGTCCGTAATTTCCACTGGTTCCTCGACGAATCGCAACTGGTCGTCGATAGTGAGTTCCTTGAAAGGAACTATGAGGGTCTCATCTGATAGACACTTCTTCAGATTTGACACGTGGAATACGTTGTGAACACCACTGAGTCCTTCGGGTAGATTCAGTCTGTACGCCACTTTGCCGATTTTCTCAGTGATTTCGAAAGGTCCGACATAACGCGGATTAAGCTTGCCCCGTTTACCAAAGCGAACCACACCTTTCCAAGGTGAGACTTTAAGTAGCACTCGATCCCCAACCTGGAACTCTAGTGGTTTCCTGCGCTTATCAGCGTAGCTTTTCCGACGGTCACGAGCTGCCGCCATTTGTTGTCGTATTTGGGCAATCTTCTCCGTTGTGTCGACGACGAGTTCTGGGCCAGCGATTTGGCTGTCGCCAACTTCTGCCCAGCATAAGGGTGATCGGCATTTCCGTCCATACAAAGCCTCGAACGGAGCAGCCTGGATGCTGGTGTGACAACTGTCAAAATTCCAAGTATCCGTACAATTATTAAACAATGAATAGTGCTTAATGACTGTGCTGAATTACAATTTACTTACTTGGATTACTTTCTGATTATTACCATATGCATACATGTGCATCATATATTTCAAATGACATATGGTTACTGCATACAAACTTTGTTAATTCAAATGATGCACAAAGCACCGGCAACACAGTTATCAGACAAATCAGAAATATGCTGACAGAGTTCAGTACATAGACAGACGAGGTGTTGAGACACAGAATGAGCCAGAAACCAAGTATTACACTAGCATAGTGTGTAGGAAAGTAAGGATCACAAAACTGCCTTCCTAGTGATAGTTTAGGTGCCGGAAAGTGCCTAAAAACTCACATAAACTGCAGAATTATGCAGAAAATCAGCAAATTTAGCATTTAAACAATCTAATCTCAAGCAGAAATATGGTTAAATTGTCCTAAATGCTTTCCTAAGTGTCGGGAATCAAAACTGTCATAAAAGGGTACATAAAGCACACTAAACTTCAAAGTTTAGCACCTTAACGAACCGGTAACCAACCGAACAACCGGACATTACCTGAAACACCAAATTTTCACTAGAAGCACTGTTTAAACATTACCGAGCTAGTTATGGTCCCCGAACATCATAACACTACATAAATATCTAGTAACTAAAGCATCTAACTAATACTTACATTTTAACCTAAATACTAACTAATGGTTGGAACCTAAGCCTACTACCCCCCCCCCCCACCTATGAAATCGGCCAACATATGGCCCACATGAAGATTTCATTTGAATATTCTATTGGATCATGTTTCTTCATGCTAGACACATAAACCATTTTTATAAAATTTCAAGTTCATGAAGTAGTAGATTATGCTTGTTTTTTGGATAGATGGTAAGTATAGATTGTTTATTTTTTATTGTGGATTAATTGTGTTGAATTACAAAAGAAAATGATATGCTTTGAAAGCATGGAAACCTCCATTTTTAGGGGAAACTATGACAAAATTTTTCTAAAAATTAAACACCTAGAAAAATATTTCTAAACAAATATTTGTGAGTATATTTCAAACCATGGATTTTTACATGAAGTTTGCCATAATTTTTGTTACAAAAATTACAAACATTGGAGGTTGGTTTTTATAAAAAAAACTGACTAAATATGTATTTAGGAAATATATATTTAGAGGGCACCATGTGTGTGACTATTTGTATATTATGTGTATTAGTTATATTATTTTAGGACTTGAAATAATATAACTCATCAAAATACCAAGACATTACAATCCGAAATATTACCAGAATTCCAAGGAAATAAATACACAAAGAATACACAAAATATTGGTGAAACCGAACAAAGGAATATAACGCATAAAATATTCCGAAAAATTTATTCACAAGTATATTTTGGTAAATAATATTTTGGACACCAAGTGAATGAAAATATGATTTCTGCAATTACTACAAATTTATATCATATTCTTGACAAGAAGAAAATATATTAGTTTTGGTGGACAAGACTATATTTTCTTGGAATTAATAGAAGATATATTATTTTTGAAAGAAATATATATTTTCTCAAATAAACATGAAATATATTATTTTTGAGAGAAAAATAAGATTGTATATATTTTCTAAGTTAGACTTGAAAATATATTATTTTGGGAACTTATATGAAAATACGAATATTTTTGCCAAAGGAAAATTATAAATAATTTTTCTGAGTAACATTTCTTAAAATATATATTTTGGATATATATTAATGTATTTTTACTAGAAATATTATTCCGGAAAAATTGATATAACATTAGGTATAAGGATACTTAATAATTACAAGAAATATGTATTTTTGTACGTATAATTACACCCCGGATTACGACCCCACATATATGGCAGAATATACAAGTATGAGAATACGAATACAAGTACACCCATTCTTGGGAAGGAAATACATTTATAAATACTTGAGAAGTATCAAGTTAAAATATATTATTTTAACTATTATTCCAGAATTTAATAAATATAAATTATGTTAAAATATTTAATATTTCAACAAATAATTATAACTTGGAATAATATCGAAGACACGAAGAAACGTAACTCAAAGACACTTATTAATACTAAGTCAAGGCACGACCCGCTCGCCTAATAGACATTAGTACGATTGTAGGTAGTCGTGTACGCCAGACGAAGCTTGAGTTACTGTGATACGAAGACGCAAGACTGTAAGTTCATGTCCCCCTTTTGTTTAACTGTTTTCGTTTTATAACTTCGGGGGTGAAATACATGTTACAAATGATTACGATTACAAATGGTTAACTAAGAAATGAACTGTTAGATCATGTGAAAGGGTAGGCGTTAACTTGAGACCATTAATCCTTTATAAGGACCGAGGGGCATGAGTGATAGATCTATTTGGGTGTTGCGAGCCCCACCCATGGGTCCGCGAGTTGACCGCATGTGGTGACTATGTCGTTCCAGCCAGGAGGCCAGGTACGAAATACGCAAAGTATTGAGCCTTCCTACACCGTTGCACACATGTTGATGGCCTTGCAAACCATTAATTGATCTGTTCATATTCTCTTTCATACCAGGGTTTGACAAATGCATACTTATTATAATGATTACAAAGTTTACTCGAGCTCACACACTAAACACATGAACTCGCTTAACTTTTGTTGATGTTTTCAAACTACATGTATTTCAGGAAACTAAGTATGGATCTGGTGGGCGTTGGAGTTTTCCAGTGTTGTTTGGAATAAAAGATGTCATCCGGTGTCGAATGGTTTGGAGTGTGTAACCTATCCTGGATAGGATACGTATTTCAAAGCCTAGTTTTTCTTTAACGTCTTTTGTGTAGTCCTTGTGGAACTCCAAAACAAATTGCATGGTTTGTAATTCAGATTCGAAGTCTTTGTTTAAATTCTAAAACAATGTTATTGTAATGTTCTAAAACTAAATCTATGGATGAACATCTTTGGTTTCATCATATAGTTGTTTGTTATGATTGAATGCAATGATATTAAGCAAGTCACACATAATCACGCTTCCGCAAAAGTCAGGGTGTGAGTTTGGTATCGGAGCTTCGATTGTAGCGAACTAGGATTCTTTCTCGTGTCTAGACTACAATCATTAGGGCTCTCACGAAAATGTTTTAACAACATGTTTTCATTGCATACACGAAACACCCAGATCTAGGGAAACATACATTTTTACAAAATAAAAAGACAAGAAACACAATGCACAGTTACTTTGTTGGTATAGTCTGGGAGACTAGTTGGTTTAGTCTAGGAGACTTGTTGGTTTAGTCTGGGAGATTAGGTGGTTTAGTCTGGTAGACTAGGAAGGATACATGATTTCATGATGCAATGACTTTGCTTGCATACTTAATGATAGTGATAATATATGTGTGCATGTTATGATTCTCTTGTTACAGACACTATGTCTTCATCCGAGAGCAGATTGTCCGATACTGATGACCTCATGGCTATTGTTTCCGATGATGAGATAGCCCCCGAGCCGGAGATCCTTACATCCAATGCTGAGAGCAATCCAGATTTGCTATCAGACGACGACGACTTGCAGCCATTCGCGTTACCTGACTTTGGAGATGACTTAGCGCTTGCTGATGGCATTCCATACGAGGATCCTTTTGTTGTTCCCACCCCAGTCCATGATCATCTTATCATCGAACATCCCGATGGTGAGCATGTCGTGGCACCGATCCTCGCTCCCGTTCCTTTAGTGGCCATTCCACTCGAGGATTTGTCTTTTGACGATTTGATTGACGTCGATGTTGATTTGTTTGTTGATGGTCCTTCTGATGATGCCCATGGTGATGGAAAGCTAGATGGGGACGTTTTTGCTATTCCACTTTTTGAGATCCCTGTTATTGAGATTTCCTCTGACCCTAGTTTACACTCTGTCTCCAATTCCTTTGAGTCTGTGACTTCTTCCAGTTTGCAGGCATTGGGATTACAATGCTACGCCACTGATTCTGATGATGATACGACCATGTCAGTTGCACCGTCTCCTCCACATGACTTTGAGCTTGATTTTGTTCCTGTTGATCAGCCTGATGATGCACTAGCTGATCCTGAGCCTTTACCTGATCATGACCCTATTCCTTTTGGCATACTCGACATTACACCCCTCATACCTGATCCAGTTCCTGCATCCGTTGATCCTCCTGTTGTTGAGCCACTTATTCCTCCACCTGCACCCACACCCGCTGATGTTGCTCCTTTTCACCCTGTGAGTCTGATGTACATCGTGTTGATTTACCTATCGTTTTCTTACAGGACATCCCTGTACCCCGTCCAGGAGAAGGTATTTCGGGCCAGCAGCCTAGTCATGACCCTCATATTTCAGCAGCTTTTCCACACATTCCCCAGTCTGCACCTTTTACTTCTTCACGAACTAATGAGCCATTCCGAGGGTCCCCGTCGTATTCCATGCTGACCACAGACCCCTACCATCCCTCGCATTTTATTGGCTATACACAGGATGAGTTACTTTATTCGCTTCAGCTTTGATTTGAAGTTATGAGTCGCAGAGTCTTGGAGCTTGAGTCGATACCGCGTCCCTTACCGTGTCCTTGTCAGTCTACTTCTGTTCCCCCTCATTCATCACCGCCTCCTTTTGCACGTCCATCTGGTCCTCTTACTCCTTTCCCAGAGTTTGATGCTCGATTCCTCACCGTCGAGTAGTAGGTCCGTTATTTGCTTCGTCATGTGCACAAGTTCGAGGAGGAGCTCGCACATGTTCTCAGTTTGATTTTCCTCCCTCCTCCTCCTCCGCCATCAGTACAGTAGGTTTTTGGTTTTATGCAGATGCATTACCTCTGATGAGGGTACCACTTTTGAGCTGAGCTTGTGAAGCCTTTTGGAGACCACCTTTTGATTGTGAGACTTTTGTAGATTGGTAGACTTGTTGGACAAGGGTAGTGTGACCCTGTGTTCCCTTTTGATATGATACACTTTGCAAAACATGTAACAATACTTTGTGGTCAATGATTAATGAAAGCCCAATCGTCATGTTCTCATTAAACATATAAATCAACAACGTGTTTGCTTGTTATGTTCTCATTAAATATGCTCCCATTTACTTGTTTATGTTATGGTTATGCTGTTGCTTGATTGTTTGATATGATAATTTATTATGTGTATGTACATACGACCTCTAAACAACTATATACATTTTCCTGAACAAATAAGACCTGACCCATACAATCTTCTTAAAAGATGTCTCCTCAAGAGATCATTCGGCTGACCAAGGCAGAATGGCAAGCGCACATCTCACGGGCCATAGCTCGGCACGAGGTTCTTCGCTACAGACACAGCGGAAGTACCTCAGGGAATAACCCACCTAACGGTAACGTTTAAGTCACCTAAGACACATTACAACACGTTTGGACACTTCCGAATGTGCTTTGCTAATGCTTTATGTGATGATGTTGCTTGGGTACAGGCTGTACTTACAAGCAGTTTCTGGACTGCAAGCCTCTGAACTTCGACGGCACTGGGGGTGCCGTAGTTTTTGTGAAGTGGGCCAAGAACATGGATTATGTTCTGCAAATGAGCGGATGGACTCCAAAGCAACAAGTCACATACATTTCTGGATTGTTTCAAGATGTGGCTCTGTCACGATGGAACCTTCGGGTTCAGATAATGGGCGAGGCTGCTGCTTATGCTTTGACATGGGATGAGTTGAAAGAATTGATGCGTAAGGAGTATTGTTCCCAGATGGAGATCCAGAAGCTGGAGATTGAATTCTGGAAACTAAAGATGGAAGGTCCAAAGGTGGCGGAATATGTACAGAGACTTCATGATTTGGCGCGAGTTGTCCCATACCTGATGGAACCAGAGATTGAGAGGATCGAACAACTCATCTGGGGGATGACGCCCCAGGTTCTAAGCTTGATGACAACACCAAAGCCTCCAGCAACTGCCGAAGCAATTGACTTAAGTGTGGCGCTCGCTAAAGAAGCAACTAGATTGGAAAATTTTTCAACCTCTGGAGGGAAGAAGGAGACTCAGGCGGGGCCGTCTAGGAAGAACAAAAGAAAGCTCACTAATTTCCAAAAGGGCGCTCGAGCGAATAACAACAACAATGCCAAAAAGGGGAAAGAGCACATGGGTATCCTACCTAAGTGCGACAATTATCGACGTTATCATATCGGACGATGTAAATATGGAAAATGTGATAGCTGTGGCAAGGTGGGGCATGTTATGGAGGCATGAGGCAAGGTACCGAACGTGGGAATGGAGGTCAAGATGTTAGCGGGAATCGCGAAGGACACGACAACAACAACTACCAAGGCGGAAATAGTGATGATCAAGGAAGTGGTCAAAGTTGTTTTGGCTGTGGTGACATAGGGCATTTCAGGAAGTATTGCCCTAAAAACAATCAGGCCAATGGTAAGATTTACTTGGGGACTGAGCCAAGATGTGATGAGTGCAAGTTTCACCATGAAGGACGATGTCTGAGGCCTAGGTGCAATAAGTGCGGAAAAGAAGGACACAGTAAGGATGCCTGTTGGGCGAAGGATCCCAGACAAGGAGTAAATGATGACGACAACCAAGACGGAAACGATAATGGTAGAATTCCAGGCTACTACAGATGTGGGGACGTGAGGCACTTCAGGAAAGATTGCCCGAAAAAGAACCCAGCTTGTGGAATAGTGTTCAACATGGGAGCTCGTGAAGCATGCCAGGATCCGAATGTAGTCACTGGTACGCTCCCTACTAACCAACACTTTACATCTGTGCTATTTGATACTAATGCCGACTATGACTTCGTATCTCTAGAATTAAACAATATACTTGGCTTAGTAGAAAATAAGTTAGATATCCCGTATTCGATAGAACTAGGTAATGGAAAGCTAGTAGAAACTAGTGAAGTAATTAGAGACTGCGTTATAGAGCTTGGAGAGCGTAAGTTTTCATCAGACCTTCTGCCAGTTGAGTTGGGAAGCTTCGACGTAGTAGTTGGAAGGGATCGGTTGCCAAGTGCTCGTGCAGAGATTGCGTGCCAGGAGAAGACTATCCGCATTCCAATGGCGAATGAAGAGACGATCATGATTCATGGGTAGAAGCCGGATACGCCCCTACGAATTATTAAGACACAAAAGTTTTTGCGTAAAAAGTGTATTGCCTTCTAAGCTCATATCGTGGACAAGGAAGCCGAAGAACCTAAGCTTGAAGATATCCCTGCGGTAAGAGAATATCCTGAAGTCTTCCCTAAGAACTTGTCAGGATTACCTCCTCAATGACAACTCGAGTTCCACATTGACTAGGTTCCAGGCGTCGCGCCTATAGTTACGACACCTTATCGACTTGCGCCCTCTGAGATGCAAGAGTTGTCAACGCAGCTTCAGGAGTTACTAGATCAGGAACGTATAAGGCCAAGCTTCTCGCCTTGGGGAGCTCCAGTTCTGTTAATCAAAAAGAAGGACGGTAGTTTTCGTATCTGTACCGATTACCGGGAGCTAAACAAATTAACCAACAAGGATCGGTACCCCTTGCCAAGGACTGATGATTTATTCGACCGACTGCAAGGATCCAACTACTATTCCAGGATCGATCTTCGATCAGGTCATCGCCACCTGCGGAATCAAGAAGATGGTATACCAAAGAGCAGTGAGTCAGCAGTTTGATTTTTAGATATACGCTGGCATTGTGCTTTATGCATGGAACACAAACAGTTAGACACAGAATGCAAAACTCTGAGAATCTAGGAGACACGTACTTAGAACCTTCAGGAACTTAGGTCAAAACTCATTAAAGGTTGCCACTTAGGAACCGCGTCCATTAACTCGAGCAAACACCATTACTCTGTCAAGCATGCTATTTTAACCGAACAAGTGTAGTACTCGAATCTCTTTTATTGAAATTTCCACTTTGCTTCTAGCAAGTAGAATTTTTGCATCTTTACTTCTCTTAATGATAGTTGCATCGCGTCAATTTTCTTCACTAAACCGAATACTCCGTTGTCTTGATACTTGATCATTGCTTCATTATAGCAAATACTTTTTGTTTCATTTCTTGGAAATTCATATGTTACACATGCACCACTTGTTATGCATTTGGTTTCATATCAAATAAGAGCTTCACCAAAGTTCAAATATTATTTTGATCTAATGACCTACATTATTGTAATTGTTGTCTCCTTTGTTATCTAGTCAACACACCTTCTTGAAATCTCTTTCCTTTCAAGTTACATACATGGTTTATCCTTGTAAACATGCCGAAAATTCCCTTGCTGATACATACGATTATCGTTAGTTTGCACCAAAACCAAGTTCAATTGCTTGAACTTGTCCATTTCGTATATTCAATTCAAGACGTCATATGATGTATTAAAGGCATCATAATCAAATTAATCTTTGCAAGTGTTTCTTTTGTTCCGAGTCGTAGTAGACTCGTTTGGTCTACGGCTCCATTAAGTCGTCTGTTGAGTTCGACACCTTGAGGTGATGTTTTCACTAAATTGAAGCTTGCGCTAATCTCGCTTACGCATCTCATACACGGATTTAATTGTTTATTTATTGATTTGCTCTAAATCCGTTTTGTTTTATCACGATTAAGGTAGTCTTAACACAATCATGTGTTAAGACAATGGTACATAAATTCATTTTATATTCCAATGT
>JARYGA010019949.1:0-52714 GCA_030545235.1 Helianthus tuberosus
GCTCACTTACATCTGAATCAAGCATTTACATTGTGGACACATTAGGTTGCAAAGTCATGCTTTCACTATTTTTTTTTCTTCGAGTTAGTTTTGCGATTTATACTGAAATAATATATGTTTTTAATATACGTAGGTGCAGAGGTTATTTTGCCAGGGAAACAACACATCTTCGTCTGTGTACTGACTACACTATTGTCTGCTTACATAAGCAGCGCAACGGATTACCTTTGAAAAACTTGTAACTAATGGTAAACCGTATGCTAATGACAGGAAGTTGTACGCATAAGCGTCTCAAATTTTGTTCGGTGCACTATAAACAACACCATGATAGATTAATGACAAACTGTTATTAACATGAGGAATGCTTGTAACCGTACCTAATTGAATCTAAATTGTGATGTTGCGCAACGACTGAAAAGGAATACCCCTAGTTACTTATATTTGAAAAAGCACGGCTGGAAACAAAACCCTTCTTATTTTGGGTCGTCTCACGGTTATAGTTTTAGAGTAGCTTTCTTGTAATATGTATATTGGATGATGGTGAAGGTAAAAGGTTGTAGAGAGAGAGAAAGGAGAGCAGAGAAAACTTCACGCGGTGCCATTAGTTTGTTACCTTGACTTGCAAATTATAACTAAACCGAATGTTGAAAGAAACAAAGTTTAGAAAATGAAAAGTTGAAACAAAATGGAGATTAGGTGTGTAGATACCGAATTTAACATAGACTAATGGTCTAAAACCATTGTTTTGTGTTCATATAAAAATACGTTGTGGCCAGTGACACATAGAGGAGCACAAACTAGGTAATTTTAATAACCAGTTTCGGTTTCACGTAGGGGTGCAAACGAGCCGAGCGGCTCGCGAGCTACTCGAGATCGGCTCGAGAAAAAAGCTCAAAACGAGCCGAGCCTTATCAAGCCCGAGCCGAGCTTGAGCCTAAAATAAAGCTCGTTTGTTTATCGAGCTCGAGCTCGAGCCTCACATGTGAAGTTCGTTAGGCTCGTCGAACCTTACGAGCCATAGTGTAAACGAGCCGAGTCGAGCCGAGCTTATTTAAACTTGTTTACAAGCCGACCTCGAACCTAAAAATAAGCTTATTTAGTAAACGAGCCTTAGCTTCATTTATCGAGCTCGCGAGCCTAAAAAGTCTATTTATATTATTTTTATTTAATATATTAATTTATAGATAATAAACGAGCCGAGCCCAAGCCGAGCTCGAGCTTAAGAAAATACCAACAAGCTGGCTGAGCTCTCATAAGTTAATCTAGCTCGAGCTCGAGCCTGGTCGAGCTCGGGCTCGCCTTTGCTCGTTTGCACCCCTATTTTAAACTAATATAATCACTCCTTTTTATTTTTTTTAATATATCATTTTTAATGTTTATGTGTTTAAATTATGAGTTTAAAAATGAAAAAAATAGTATAACTTATTTGCATGGATCAGGTTGTCACAAATTGTCATGAATTATGGCTTATCATATATATTTTTTTTGGATATTGATGGATTCATTAGTCACAGTGGTTCTTAACTAACTATGATGAAATTTCGTTTGTTTTTTTATATATTCTTTTTGTTAGTATTGTTTTACATTTTGGAATTACAGATCAGATATGGGTTTCAATAAAGGAAATTAAAGTTGCTTGAAATTATCAATGATATACGCAAAGCGTCATTATAAACATAAATTAGTGGTATAAAAGGTAAATGCCAGTAAAAGTGTGTGTTAAATAAATGTGGCATGCACAAAGTGCCATTAAAAATCTATATTAGCGGCATAAAAACTATATGCCGCCAAAAGTGTGTGTTAATCAAATATGGCATACTCAAAGTGCCACTATAAACCTAAATTAGTGGCACAAAGGCTAAATGTCACTAAAAGTGTGTGCCACTAAATGGCATTTTTTGTAGTGGTGGTTTCTATTTTAGCGGCCCCTAGATATTTATATATATATATATATATATGGTAGGGTTTATATGCAAAGTGTGTTTTTCCTACAAAGTGTAGGAAGCGATCTGGGCCATTCGATGGGTGTGTTTAATGGTTGAGATCAAGTCAGTGGCATTTTTGTAATATTTATGTGTCATTAATTAATTGTTATAATATGTTATGGGTAGTCTGCTCATTTTACGTCTTTTAAATCAATCAAATAACTGTCATAAATAAAACAAGCCCCTACAATCTCGCAATTTTCCCCCTCTCTCTAAAACCAATTATAGAAAACCTTCTTTCATACAAAAAATAGCTAGAATCATGGATCAAGATAACAAATTCGGATTGACATATAAGCACGATTGATACCATGTTTGTCATTCCATTCGCAATTCATCAACTTCTTCTAAAGCACATTCAATTCGTATTTCATCTGGTTCGTCACATTGTGTTTTATCACTAAAACACACTACTATGAAACACATCCAGTATCCAACTTCAAGTGTAGTAAAACATAATACTATGATAAAACACAATGTAAAGAAACTAAAAACTGATAAAACACAGCGTCAAGACAGTGTTACTTACATTGATATTGTTTTAAGGATTGATGTTTTAAAGATACATTGTGATTAAATCCTTCATATACATGTATCCAATATGTTTGGTTGAAGACAGTGTTGTTTTCTAAAGTTTGATCATAATACTGTGTTTTACTACACTTAATGTTGGATAGTAGATGTGTTCATAGTAGTGTGTTTTAGTGATAAAACACGAACAAAGTGAGTATCTTGGTAAATATGTTGTTTTTTACATTGATATTGTTTTAAGAATTGATGTGTTTAAGCTACATTATTATTAGATCCTGCATATACATGTATTCAGTATGTTTTATTGAAAATTATGTGGTTTTTTTAAGGTTTGATCATAGTATTGTGTTTCACTACACTTGAAGTTGGATACTGGATGTGTTCATAGTAGTGTGTTTTAGTGATAAAACACAATGTAACAACCAGATGAAATACGAATTGAATGTGATTTAAAAGAAAATGATGAATTACAAATGGAATGATAAACATGGTAACAATCGTAATATAACCATCAGTTCGAAATCAATGAGATATTTGGTTTCCTTAAATTTCCCATATGTTAGTTAGAATATAATAAAAACGAAAAATAAAATAAATATCAAATTACAGTCTTACCCTTTTCATTAAAATAACTAATTGCCACATTTCATTAGGATGTGGCTTCCTACACTTTGTAGGAAAAATTGGCTTTGTAGCCAACTCCTACTATATATATAGAAACGGGTTCAGGAGAAAATGCCCTAAAGTGTGAGAACGATGAGAACGCATCCTGATGGAACACATGGCGCGGGATATAATCAGGGTGGGATGGCCTTTTTTGTCTTTTTAATCTTCTTTTTTCCCAATTTTGTGTGTCACAATGCTGCTTCATTTTTGGCGTTTAAGATTATTTTGTATTTATTTAGATAAAACAACTACCTGACGTTTTACTGTTTTTTCAGATCTGTCTCGTGTAATTAATTGTTTTTGTGTCACATAGATAATTTTTTTGGCGTTATGGCGTTCCCAGTTGAATTAATCCTATATATGTTATAAATGTATATTGTTTGGCGTTCGTGGCGTTATCCTTCATTACCATTCTATTAGTATTTCACAAGATTACAATAAGACGACATCAAAACAAACTAATAGTCTTCTGTGTATGGGATTACATCAGAGATGTACCCATCGCTTTGTTCCTCACTTTCTTCAGATTCATCATCATCATATTTTGCATTGGCGTATAACGCCATCATCTCGTCTCTTCTTTGCTGCAACCTATACTTAAATATCATTACAACCCTGGATCTTGCATCGTTCGAAGATGCTAAATCACAGAGTTGTTCAAGGAGATGTAGCCTCTCTGTCTTCAACATTTCCTCCATCGGCAATGAATATTTCACCCCGTGTCGATAAGTCGCTTCAACCGTTCCTGCTTCTTCATGCACCACCCAACTTCTAACTGTTGGTAGAGGAGTATCATCAATATCATCATCATCATCATCGTCATCTTGAAACGCCGTGCGTTTCGATACTTCTCTAATCCTAGGCGAGTCTTGTGACACTTCCTATTATGTTATGCTTTTACACTCGAGACGATCGATCATAATGAGAACTGAAGCTATTTTGAATCTTAAATTCTGTTAAGCTATGTGAAACTTTTACTCTATGTGATGCTTTTGTGATACTTTGTATATGAACGATATGATTCTTGATTCTTTGTGATGCTTTGATACTTACTGAACAAGAAACTAAGTTGAACACAAACCTGAAACACAGAAACTCCTTGTGCAAATTTTTGATGTAATAATACTCTATGTAATGGCTACTCATGATAATACGCAACGCGACACTTAACCTAGCTCGCAAAACGAACCAAAGTCGGGAAACTAGCAAACGATAATCGTCTGTCCGAATGGACATTCGATCGGATGACCATCCGCTCGGATGACCATCCGACCAGATGGCCATTCGACCGGAAAGCCATCCGATCGCCTGCACACTTACACCGACTTAACCCCCATTCGATCGAAGTCAATCGACTAGCCCTGTCACTGTCATCTATAAATAGAGCACTTGACCTCCATTTTCACCTTTCATTCGGTTCGTTTGCTCTCAAGCTCCCAGACCCTTTCAGTCACGATTCAAGGCCAATTTATAAGCTTTTTACCTCTAATCTCTTCTAATCTTCATCTTTATTCACTTCTACACTGCATTCTTCATCAAGATCACATGAACACTTCAACTTTTCCTTGAAAACCAACTGATTTGGACCTCTTGAAGGTGGTTTCCACTCGGTTGCTTATGCAAACTGTTGTGGAGCACCATTTAACCAAGATTGGTTCCAGATCTAGCGGATTTTCACAACTTTTATACAAGATCTAAAGAAATCTCATACTTTTACACCAGACCTGACGGAATTTCACGTGTTTCCGCCTCAGATCTGACAAACTTCACGTTTTTACCACTGATTTCTGAACTTTTCTTCGCTTTTATACAAGACATTGGTGAAATCAGACTCGATCAGACTCTCGACTCGTTCCTTAGTCGAGAGTCGGCTTGAAGACTGATTTCCACCGGAAAAACGACCGATTAACTGGTCCAAACATGAAATTTCACTAAAAACAGTTAAACTGATGGAAAGGGGCGGTGCCCATCCAATCGAATGAGCTGGGTTTGGTGTGTTTCAGTTGCTTGACACGTTGTCACGCCGTCTCCGTTAGCTCAAAAACTTTAACATAGAAATTTTAAAAAACTTCACCCACTGACCATCTGTTCGAATGGTCATCCGATCGGATGACCATCTGCCCAGATGATCTGTTTATGATAACACTTGTTGTTTGTTTTTACAGGATACAATGATCAAACACTTAAACAAGTTCACAGACACCTACACACTGTTCGAATGGCCATCCTTTCGAATGGCCATCCGTCCAGATGACCATCCGTTCGGATGACCATCAGCTCAGGTAGTCTGTCAGACACTTTAACTCGATTTTCTTACTATTCGGCACTCTGTTCCCGACCGGGTCAGCACTTAGAGGACTTATGCTATGTTCCCCGCACGCATGCTGATCCAGCGTTCCCTTCGATCCAATTAGGCAGTGTTTGGTCCTAAGCACCCACTGTGAGTATACTCGATCCCTTTTTGTTTTAAACACTTTTGGGCTGCAACGTGTATTGTATATCAATTCACTTGACAATTGACACTTGAAACTTATTAGAAACCTACTCGATCCGCATTAAACATGAAAACATGATACTTGCGATACTTGAAACTTTTATGCTATGTGAACGTTTGATTCTTATGTGTAGCTCGCCTTAACAATTATAGCGCTATAGGGGTAACACACCGTTCTTTGAGTCTTGGGGAGTATTGTTAAGTTTGATTCTTTTACCTCATCTTCATTGCGACGAAGTAGGAAAGGCATGTTAACGTGTTGGAGACTTGGGTTATCATATGAACCACGTTAACAAGCATGTTGAAACTTGTGATGTGTTATTCATGTTGGATATGAGTTTTATACGTTCAAACTATTATGCTATATATATTCAAACTTGTATACTCGCCAACATTTTTGTTGATATTATTTTAATACATGTTGCAGGTTGATAGGCAAAGGAAACAAGAAATCAAGCTAGGATGACATTAGAAACTCATCTTAGAAAGACAATATTTTGAAACTTGTTGAATGTGACGATACTTTGATACTATTTTGATCATGTTTTGGGTTGTATGACCATTTAAGTTTGTTTATGAAATTTTGATTAACCTATATCGAAACAAGTAGTGTTATGGATTCTCTCGAGCAATCTGATTCGCTTAGTGCCGCGCCCCAATGTTTCCGCCATCGGTTGGGGAGTGACACATCTTCTGCCGGAAATTTTGTCTGCAATCTTCTTATTACCTTTCGAGTCTTTCACAATCGTTGGCCATTGGAACCCCAAGGGCCAGAATATCACTCTGAACCCCTTCATCCATACCAAGTATGACCTTGATTGTCTTGACTTTCACCCTTCTTCTATCAGAGAACTTTAGGATGAAACGTCTCTCCGACCTCTCAAATCTCCATGCAATAACCTTAGTCATTTTTTAAGTTGTATGGCGTTTTGGACAATGTTTGGCGTTTTAGACAATATGTGGCGTGTTAAGTTGTGTTTACATGTTCTACTTTTATAATGACTTTTTTCCCACCATGTAGGATGCAGTCCTATAAAGTGACAGGTAATTCTGCCGTTTTGAAAAGATAAATAAATTCAATTTCCCATGTAGTGGCTTTTAATATAATAAATGTTAATAATAATGTTTCCATCTCTTCATTTTACTGTTTGTCGTTACTGTTTTGTTTCAGCTTCATCTGTTTATGGCTGTAACACGTCCCATCTTTATGGCTGTAATTATGGCGTTTTGAATTTTCAATGGTGTTAGATAAAGATGGCACTTTGTTCTATTCTCTTGCACATTGTTTTATACTTTTTTTTAGTTTTATTATAATAATACTTGTCCAAAGTAATTTTATAGTTTGGTAGTTTGGGAGTTTTATGGCATGATGGCGTTTCACAAGCATTTGTCTGTTTGGCGTTTTATTATATTTTTTTTAGAGAATTAATGTATTTTGTTTCTTAGATGAAAATTACATAACAAGCAACAGAAAAGGAAAATTAAAAAAATAGAAGCAATTTATCTTCCAAATCTTCACTATCATCAGCCTCTTTCTTCTTTTGAAACTACAAGAACTGTCACAAATAAACGGCGTTTTGGTTTTGGTGTGGTTTGTTGTTGTTCGTGTGTTGAAGTGGGTTTGTGGATGTTGGATACATAGATCGACGCCGTGTGGGTGGATGCTATTTGCCCGTCATCTTCATTATCATCATCGAGTCCAAAATAGCATTTACATTGGGTTCGGTCTCTTCTCCTCATCCAAACCTTCTTCAAGAACAAAGAAGACAAAATGACATATCAGTGTCATCAGTCTCTTTTTCTTGAAATTTGTCCATCTCATGCAGCAAAATCTTACTCCCATCACATTACAAATCATTCAGCGAAACTTCATGCAGAACATTACCGAGTATCCAAGAAACGATGTTTGCCATCGTTGATTTTTCTAACTTTTTGGCGTTTTATAGTGAGTGGTATTTAGGAACCATTGTGTTGTGTTTTTTTGGTGTGATCAACGGAAGTTGCTGAGATGTTTCTCTTTATAGGATGTTTTTGGCGCGTAGTTTATGCGGGATATTATTATAACAATAAATGCAATTAACAAAGTATCCGGTTTTGCTCAGCTTTATCTGTTAAGTCTGTAACACGTCACATCTTTCAGGCTTGGTGTTTATATTTTATGGCGTTTTACGTTTTATGGCGTTTTTGTAGGCTAAGACTTTAACTAAAACAAAGAAAAAACTATGCAGTAATAAAATTAACGTTTTGTACATACTTGGCGTTTTATATTTTCAATGGAGTTTTATGTATGAAAGGATGTTTACCCTTTTACCCTTAATGAAGCACGTTCTAGTAATAAAACTGATGTTATTTACGATAACGCCACCGCGCCAATCTAGTCTATAGATTATTTTGATCTGACGATCCATAACCGTTCTTACCGTTCTCACATTTTTCACCGTTTTTCCTAAATCCTGACCCTATATATATATATATATATATATATATAGCGATGGGTTAAAATGAGAACCACCTTAAGTTGTGAGAACCGTGAGAACTAGGCCATCCAAAAGATTTTTCCGATTTTTTTTTTCTCAACAATCATAAAAAAATCAATTGTTTCAGCAAAAATAAAAAATAAAAAAATGACGCATACCCACATTTACATGAGGCGTAAAAAATATTTATCTTCGTACAAAATTTACACCAGCGTGTAAAAAAACTTGCATCTGTCAAAACTACCAACTCGACAATTTTTTTTTTACTTTTTTTACAGATATGTTTATAATATTTTCATCTACGTTTGTGCAAAAAAATTTTGGCCCAACTCGCGTGGGAAGAAAAAGTTCTCAAGGTTTTCACAACTCGTGGTGGTTCTCATTTGAACTGAGCCCTATATATATACATATAGGGGATGGTTCAAATGAAAACCACTTTTATCACCAAAACTCGAAAACTAACTGAAAAAGCCTAAAAAACAAACAATTTTTTTTTCAATTTTTTTATTAAAATCGATAGTTTTTTATATAAAAAAACTTTAAAAAAATTGTAGTGCACATGTGTACTATTACACATGTGCACTACAAATTTTTTTAAAGTTTTTTATATAATTTAAATAGCGAAAATTGGTATGCAAATTTTTTTTTGTGTGTGTGTATTAGGGGGAGTGGGTGAGGGGTGTTTAGGTTTTTGGATTGTGGTAGGTGTTTAGGTTTTGGGTGGTGATGGGTAGGTTTATTTTAACAACAAAAAACTAAACCCCCACCAAATCTAAATGTTAAAAACTAAACCTAGCTAAACTTCACAACTAAGTGCTAAAAAGTTTTTTTTTTTCTTTTTTTAGTTTAATCACAACTTTAACAACAATTTTGTTTTAAAATTATTATAAATTAAAAGCTGTGATTTTTAACGAAATATTAAAAAAAATTGTGTTTTTATTAGTTTTTAAGTAATTTTGGTTGTATTCACATTGGTTCTCATGGTTCTCGCAATAAAAGGTGGTTCGTAACGGATCCTTGCCCTATACATACACATACACACATATAGGGTGGGGTTCATGCGAGAACCACCTTTATTGCGAGAACCGCGAGAACCAATGTGAACAAAAAAAAAATACCTAAAGAAAATCCGAAAAACACACAATTTTTTTTATATTTTTATAAAAAAAACTCGCTATATTTCGTTACCAAAAAAAAAAACTTTTTTTTTTCGAGTAATAGTTGTGGATGCACAGGTGCATATGTATCATTTCTTAGACAAATTCCCTAATATATTACCAGTAGTAGAAAAATGCACTTTCATTTACATTACCATCCGCAACACACTACTTTTTACATTACCAATATTAAGAATGCACATGCACATCATTATGTATAACCATGATATAACCTGTTTTGGTACAAAAAGTTTGTGATTTTAAATGATGAAGTAGGCCCATATACATGTGTTTTGGTTAGTTATATATAGTGGTTGATGGTTTGATTATATTTGTCACTTTATGATGTAACATGTTGTTTGGATGGTATAAAGGGTGTTGATGTACATGTAATAAAGTGAAATATTGGTAATGGTATTGTATTATGGATAATAGGAGGCAATGGTATTGTATTACGGATGGTAGGAGGTAATGGTAATGTATTATGGATGGTATGATAGATGAAAGAGAAAGTGTATTCAAAGTGGTGTACCAAAACACGTTATAACATGTTCATACATATAGATGCACATGTGCATTTCTAGTGTTGTTAACGTTATAACAAGTTCATACATATAGATTCACATGTGCATTTCTAATATTGTTAATGTAAAAAGTAGTGTATTATGAATGGTAGTTTAAATGAAAGTGCAATTGTCTGATATTAGTAATGTATTACGAAAATTGTCAAAAAAAATGATACATATGCACATGTGCACGGATAATTGTTACTCGAATTTTTATTTGGTTTATTTTTATTTTTGGTGACGAAATATAGCGACTTTTTTATAAAAAATATTAAAAAAAATTGAGTGTTTTTTGATTTTTTTAGGTATTTTTTGGTTGTGTTCACACTTGGTTCTCGAGTTTCTCGCAATAAAGGGTGGTTCCTAACGGATCCTTATATATATATATATATATATATATATATATATATATATAGTGTGAGGTTAATTGCGAAATACTAAAAAAGTAGGGAACCATGCATTTACCATATTAAAAAATCAACTTAACATGTTAAAAATCAATTTTTAAAATTATTTTTCGGCGCTTTTCTCGTAAAAGTGTGTAGAAGATATTACAATAAAAAACAATTTTTGTAAAAAAAAATCTTAAAATTCAACTTAACATGTTAAAAATTATTTTTTTTTTTAAATGTTTTATTGCGTTTTTCCTTATAAAAGTGTGTAGCAACTATTCCAATAAAAAAACAATTTTTTGTAAAAAAAAATAAATTCCTTTTTTAGCTGTTTAAAAAAATGCTTCTAAATGTATTTATAATAAAAAAACGCCAAAAATTAAAAAAAAATCATTTTTAACATCTTAAGTAGAGTTTTGAAAATGTTAAATTCATGGTTTCCTGGTTTCTCGCTTTTTTAGTGTTCACGAATTAACCCTTCCCTATATATGTATGGGAAAATTACCAAAATGTTGGTTGACCAAGAGGCTTTGCGATTTTGTCTCCCTCCTGCGTCTTTGTCTTTGGAAGGTCCACACAGCCTCGGAAGCGTCCGCATATTATATTGATGCGTCGATTTCCTTCAAGCTGACACGTGTCAGACACGTGTCCGAAATGTTCAAGCGTCGGTGGACGCAATGATTCCACGGCTTGCGTCCCTCGTTTCTTATCAGAATTATAGCGTCTGTTGATTTATTTGGCTGGCACACCGGAATGGTCCGGCTGACGTACCGGAATGGTCCGGCTGACGCACCGGAATGGTCCGACTGATATCTGGTTTATGTTTCTTGGTAACAAGTGATTTCAAACACGTCTTGTAGTAAATATCTGGCGTAGTTTATGTTTCTTCGGTCGGAAATAGCTGCTTAGCGTAGTTTATGTTTCTTTGTAACAAGTGATTTCAAACACGTCTTGTAGTAAATATCTGGTTTTAGGTTATATTTTATTTTGTTTTCTCGTTTTTTTAATGTAATGTTTAGGATTTATGTTTTTATTTTAATATAAAAATGGTTTTGTCTGTAAACGTAGAAAAGTAAAATTATTTTGCTGTTTAACCGATCGGACTGTTTGGGAAAATCCCGACATTAACATAAACCAACAAATAGATTTCGTACAACTTTATTTATTATTTTTATAACATAAATATCCAAACAAAATATTAAATTAAAATAAAAATGAATCAGCGATAATCGTCTACGGAACGGGTTGTTTGAAGTATCTTCAACGATGCGGCAGCTTCGTTATCAGCCAGCCACATTATAGCCCCCCCCCCCCCCTACAAGACCTAGCTAACACATTGGGACTTCAACCACCCTAAAGGGGTGGAATCGTCAAGCGTGCTGTAGAAGGCCCCTCAGCAGCAGCGAAGTGAATATAAAACTGAGGAAAACATCATGTAGACACAAACTCCAAGATAATTCTTCCATACTACATTTTTCTAATATTTGACAATCGCAACCGGAAACAGATTTTTTAACTAACATGGTTGTCATAAGTTGCTATGATTTTTATTTTTTATTTTTAGAGTAGTATTTATAGGCAACGAAGTATTAAAATATTTTTCTTATATAATTATTTTAGGGAATTGTTTTATAGTTAAAGACAAAATTCTGACCATCCATCAATGAACATTGAAAAACGGGAATGGTCTGGCTGACGCAATGGAGAAGTCCCGCCGACGCAAAAGGGAAGTCCCGCCGACGCAAAAGGGAAGTACCGTCGCACCGGAATGGTCCGACCGACGCACCGGAATGGTCCGGCCGACGCAACGTACCGTACGGACCGACGCAACCGGATAGACGTTTTAAAATCGTACGAAGGACGGATAAATCATATGTGGACGCTTTAGATTGTATACCGACTTCATAAACATTTGACTCTTTTAAATAGGAAAAAATACTAGTGAGCAAATAAAACAGAAGACATCACGTGTGATTTTACTCTCAATTATGGGTTTTAGATTTATTGTTTACCTTGGTGGAAACTGGAAAGTTATTAATAACAACATGGAATATGTTGTTGATTGTCAATCAGTAAGACGTCTTTTAGAAATTCCAAACAATAATATTTCGTATACTGAATTTGTAAGATATCTTTTTGAGATTTTTGGTATTCAAAATATCACACGTTTATCATACAAAATGTCATCTTTTACTGATCTCATTGATTTAACTAATGATTATGATCTTTCCTTTTTTTTCCAGCTTATTGAAAAAAATCCCGTTGAGCTTTTTAAATTATATGTAGTTCAAGAAATTGGCGTTGGTTCATCTTCTGGAAGTTAACGTACTGATTTCAAATGCCCCGATTTAAACGATAATGTTTTTGAAACTAATGAGTTTAATGATTGTGATAAAGGTAATTTTGATTCTGAAAACCAATTACCTGTTTCTTTTAATGTTATAGAAAAAGGAGGGTCACATTGTCGGTTAAAAGAAGGGTATCTTTTTCGAAACAAAGAAGAGATGAAAATCGAACTAGGAAGATTATGTCTTGAATAATGTTTCGAATGTAAAGTAATTAGGTCATCAAAAACAAGTTATGCTGCATCATGGGTAAATGACGATTACGAGTGGCTTTTTAGAGCTTGTAGTCGTCAATCTAGTGAAGTATTTTATATAAAATATTTTAACCACAAACATACATGTTCCAAGATGCAGGCACATCCACGTCTGCGTCAAGCAAACCCGAGTGTTGTTGGAAGTTACGTAAAAGAACAATTGAAGGAAGGCGGTCGCGCTTACTGAGCTACTGGTATCGTTAAAGATTTTAGACAAAATTTTCAAGTGAATTTATCTTACATGCAAGCTTGGCAGGGTAAATGTAACGCGTTACAAAATCTGCAAGGAACATTGGAAAATTCTTTTGCCAAACTTCCATTATATTGTCACAATTCGAAGAAGGCAAATCCAGGAACAGTGACACTTATATTGATAGACAACGAGAGTCGTTTTGAAATGTTATTTGTCGCCATTGGTGCTGCGGTAATTTTGGTCCTAAATGTACATAACAATTTTTTGATATAATTTTTGCTAGACATTTATATTTTTTATTTTTCAGGTTCGGAATTTTATTAACAACTTAAGACCTGTTGTTATGATAGACGCGGCTCATTTGAAAGGGGAGTTTAAAGGCACAATGTTCTTGGCAGTTGCCATGGATGGAAACAATCAGATTTTGCCTATCGGCTACGACATTGGTAAATCTGAGGACGGGCAGTCCTAGACCTGGTTCTTGTCCAAATTAAGAGAGTGTATCGGTGTTCATCCGGAGTTGGCCATCATATCTGATCGTGCAAACTCCTTTCAGTTAGCGGTACGTGATGTTTTTCCAGAAGCCTTTCACGGCCTGTGTTGCCGGCATTTGATGGTCAATCTTCGTTTACCATCCACCAAGAAAAAGGAGCACGAGAGCCTCTCGTGGAAGACTTGTAAATCCTATAGGATGTCCGATTTCGATGAATCGTTCGACGCGCTTTGTGCAGCTGTACCGAGAATTTGACAGACTCTTATAACCATTGGTTTTCATAAATGGTCTAGAGAACACTGTCCTGGCAAAAGATATCATTATATGACATCTAACAGCACGGAGTCTATGAACGCTCTATCTAGACACCAGAGGAAAATTCCAATAACCCAACTGGTCGAATTTTTTCAACACTCTGTACAAGGTTGGTTTTATGATCGCTGAAATCAGGGTATCCATGGTAAGCAATTGCTTACAGAATAGGCTGAGAAAAAAATAGAAAAAAAATATCCAAGTCTCGGACGTGGATGGTTGATGGCATTGGAAATAATACTTTTGACATTGAAGACGGGAAAAAAGGGGCCTTGTCGACTTCTCGAACCAAACATGCAGTTGTCGGGTATGGCAGGTATCTGGGTTTCCGTGTGGCTATGTGATTGCCATTTTCAGATTTCTAGGTGAAACGAGCTACAGTCAATATGCGTTTTCTTGTAATAGCAATGAAGTTTACAAGAGAACGTATGAGGAAGCGATATATCCACTACCGTATAAATCTGAATGGGAAGTACCTGATGACCTTATCAATCTTCTGCCACCACACATTACTAAACGTCAAGCGGGTCGTCCAAAGGAGGGGAAAAGAATCTTATCTATCGGAGAGGAACCCACTCGTTTATATTGTAGTAGGTGTAAAACGTACGACCATTATCGTGACAGTTGCACATTTCCCATGCCTTCCCAGAATTCTTCGCGTCGAGGTTGAAAGAAAAAATCGTCTACAAAACCTGAAGCCATTCAAGTTGAACCAGAAGACTTTCAGTAATATGTATTTCAAAATACCTATCCGTCATACAATCTTGATGACTTTTGATGTTTATTTAATACATTAAATTATTTATTAATTAATTTACTACAAACCATTCACATTCACACACACACACACACACACATATATATATATATATATATATATATATATGCATACAACCATCCAACTTCTTTCGTATCAAACAAAGCCTTTCAAGTGTTCAACACCAAAACAAATTCATTCAAGAAAAATGTCTAGCTCATCCGAAAATTGGTCCAAAGAAGAAGACGTAGCAGTGGCAATGTCTTACGCCAAAGTGGTTGATTTAGGTTTATATGCTAGCATGAACGAGGCATTTTGGGAGCGGGTTTTCCATCATTTTTTGTCGTAATGTTGTGCAGACAACCCGTCAATTAGATGAACTTAAGAGGCGGGGTAGTTTAGTCTACGTAAGATGTTCATTGTTTTCTTCGATTTACAACAACGTTCCAAATCCTGATAATGATCTTTCTAAAGGTGAACTTATCAGAGAGGCGTACTTTGACTACGCCGAGAAATACGATGAGGTGTTCGAACACTTGGATGTTTGGGAAATTATCAAGGATCAAATTTGAAGACGAATGTTACTTTTAGTTTTGTGTTTTCATGTTTTATTTATCGTTTATGTTAATATTTATGTTTAATTGTTTATGTTAATGTTTATGTTTAAGGTTACGATATATAAAATTTACGTTTATGTTTACGTTTATATTCATATCATCTATTGCTTCTTCCATTTAAGGCTTTTCAATTGAAGATTCTACAAAATTTAGCACCATTACGATTGCAGTTAGAAGCAATGGAAATGCATGTTTTAGCTTCTTAGATGTAACCTTAAAACACATATTTCTTATTTTATGCATCTATTATAGAAAACGTAATAATGCCCAAACCGTTACTGATGGATTGGTTTGGTATAAGTTTTTGACGGTTTGGACTCGGTTTTCGATACGCAAAAAACAGTTACTAACGTGGCTGATTTTAGGAAAAAAAATGCACGAGCCAGGTATTTTAACACTGCTAAATACAATACCTTAATCCTTACTAATGGATTGGCTTGTAGACGTCATATCAAAAAGACTACAAATACAATACCCTAATCCGGAAATAATTTTTTGTTAGCCTCATCGACTATCATTTGGCTAGTAGACGCCATATCAAAATTGTCTTCCAAAATACTATCATACAATTTGATCACGAGCTTGTGTCGCATTTGCATTGCGGTTTCTTTTGGTTGTTCATGTTGACGTAAGAGAGGTTGATTGTTAATCAACCTCTCCCTGAAAATACATACCCAAACGCCACAATCACCTAAGGATCCGAATTGTTGAGGGACATTATCTGGGTAAACAACCTTGTACGGGAATGACAATAACCATCCCTTGTCATCATAGTAATCGTTCATTCGCAACCACGAGTCAAATGCAAAATTGATATGACATATGACTTCTGTTCTCACTTTGTCTATTGACGACCAATCGAGCAAACTGTAGGTTTAAAAAAATGAAAGGATTACTAAACATCACCGACAACACTTAAAAAGATAAATTACACTAACCTATCATATATCGTTAACGTTTTGTTGTGCAGCTGGAAAACTCCTAAGAACCAATGCTTGTTTGGTACGTTCAACGGAACATAAACCTACATATATTCGACAAACTCAATAAAAAATAAACCAAAGAAAATACTTATAACTAAAAATTAATTTTTTTGTTACCTCGTCAACTTGGTCAATTCGTGGCAAGGGCTCTAATGATCCATCAAAATAATACTTAAACATATTCTTCGTCCCAGAGTTAAAAATCGACCATTGGAAATGAGGTGGTAAAATACACCAACGGTCGGTCTTCTGTCTCGAGTTATACAAGTCTATCAAGCAAGCATAGATGTGTTGTAAAACAATAGAGTGTTAAATATAATATAAATTAGAATATAAATGTTATTTTACGTAACAAAGTTGGTTCTTACATCATCGTCTAACCAACCGCTTCACTGTACGCCTAGCAAACAAAGCCAAAAGTCTGGGGCAACTTCTATGGCAATTGTAAGGCCAAGTTTTCGAAGCCTCGACTCACCTTTATTAACCGCTGCTTGCTCCTTTTCGGCCCACTCCTTTATTTCTTTTTTTTTCGGCGGAACTTCTTTAACTTCTTTCCGCTTTTTCCTACCCGCCACTTTGTTCATCACAACAAAAGGTGAGAGCAACCATGAGCTCGGCTTTGATAACCTATCAGATTTTCTAGTCTTGGCCACTTCAATGTCCTCGATCTGCCGGAAAAATAATACCTCGTTATAAATCATTTTGAGAATTTTTACTTGTTGATATTTTACATAGAAAAGTTACTCACTTTTTCATTACTCGGATGCAACTTGTCGGTATTCACATGATAGTCGATACAATTGTCATTTGCACCATACGAGACCGCATCAACCTAAAATAAACAATTATTTTTACCAATGAAAACATTATTTCTATGTTATTCAAATGTCCAACAAAGTTACCCTTTCAGTAGCGTTAGATGCTCCATCTGCTCCCTTAGAAATTGTCGACTGTAAAAAACGTTACAATATAAGATATAGTACGTAAGAATTGTTTGATAAAGAAATAAGTGGATTAGTGTTACCTCCGGCTTCACTAGCTTAGCCAACCTGTGGTAGTTTTCCTCAAACTGATCGTCTAGAAGTTTTTGAAATTGTTCTATCAAAAAGTTTTGTGCTTCATCATCAACATGATACCCACCGAGCGGTTTTCCACTTCTTTTTTTTCCTTGAATGTGTGGATGCATTCATGTTATAATGACCTTCCGAACCGGAAAATCCTTCGACCTTGCCATGAAAACCATCATTGTCTCCATCGTTTCCTCCATCAACCTTGCCATCAAAACCGTCTAAACAATCATTGTCTCCACCATCTACCTGCATATTTTCAAACACATGTCGTTCAAAAGACGGCTGCATTTTTTCTGAGACTGGTTTCATTAAACTAAAATTGACTATGTATTGCAAACTCGAGTCGAACCACATGGTATCCGACTCTTCGCTGGTGAGAACTAAATCACAGGTTGGAAAATATTCATCAATCTGCATTTAATTAATACAATACGTTCAATAAAATATATAATATATCAAGTAAAATACAAATTCCAAACACAATACCATTGTCGAATCTTGAATAATCCGATTCACAGAATTCCATGCTAGCCTCTTTCCTGGGCCCCAACTCAAAAATCTCGGACTTTTTGAAGCGATATAAAATCCGTCCCAAGATTTGAACTCAGGAAAACTTTCTAAAATCCAAAACTGCAAAATTAAATAAGTATACCTAATTAGAAGAACTTTCTAAAATCCTAAACTGCAAAATTAATCCGTTGATGTACCTTGAATGGCCAAACGCAGCCAGGTAACGAAAAACCATTGTTTTGTGGCTGGTGCCGTTGGTTTAGATTGTAAACGTTTGTACATGTGCTCGGCCAGAGATAAGTACCCCATGGAAATTGGTTCCAAGCTTCAAGATTATCGACCAGATTTAACAATAGGTCGTCAACAGATTGGTAGATTTGGGTTCCTTTAAAAGATTCAACCATCATCAAAAGGCAAATGCGAAGACAATCATCTTCTGTGTACCCTGTCCAATCAAACCCAAACAACTCTTCTAGTTGACGTTGCCTAACCACTTTGTAACCTCCAAAATATCTACTCCTGAATAAGTTAGGGGATTGCTCGGATAGAAAATTTTCTACTGCTCCAAATCTAAACCCGGTTATTAGACAAAAATCTTTTGGTGTAAATTTCAAAGTGTGCACACCTAATGCATAAGATATTCCCTCAATAGGATTATCTGTTTGAATATGTCGTTGCGCAACTCCTTGCAAAAGATTGCTTTGGCAGATAACGTTTTTATGTTCAAGTAATCTCCAAAACAACTTTTCCTAAACCGGATTTCTAAAGAACAGCTCTAACTTTAATCCTTCAGTTTGTCAACTATCGTCCAAACAACTCTAACTTTAATGCTAGGAACCTTAGGTTAAAATAGAAATTAATCTTCGATAATAAACAACATAATAAATTTGAAGACTAAACATACTAATCTTGAAAAATAATCAAAATGATAGACTTGATTAATAAAAGTAAAATACTAATGAAAGAAATACTTACCTTCTTCTGTTTACATGTTTTTTCTTGCATCAAAACATTCAAATTCAGATTGATGTCGTCACCTATGTTTCCGAAGCCAGTGTTTGCGTCGTTGCCGACGTTTTCGTAGCCAGTGTTTTCGTCATTACGAAGGTTTCGGAAGTCAATGTTTCCGGCATTAACAAAGTTTCCGATGTCACTGTTTCCGGCGTTGGCAACGTTTCGGAAGTCCTTGTTTCCGGCGTTACCACTAAGGTTTCCGAATCCACTCTCTCCGACCTCACCAATGTTTCCGAATCCAATATCTGGGTCTTGCCCCAAGTTACTGAAACCACTGGTTCCGACATTACCGTTGTAACCTGATTAGTTGAACTCTTCATTCCAAAAGTCCATGTTGTCGTCCGGGACCACGTGATGGGGACACCAAAATACGGGTCGGGTCAAACGTTTTTTTGTGAGTGTTTGGCACCGGAAATGGGTCGGGTTACACTATTACGATCGTTAACATGGTCGGGTCTCGTGGTGGTCCCTGGTTTAGCGTCAATGGCATTTGGGAATGAGGGAGAAATGTGGTCCGTCTTCTATGATGCGTCTGGCAGACGCTTTCCGTTTTAATGGCGGACGCAAGAGGTTAACAAGAAGGCAGACGTCTCGTTTTATGGAAGCGTCTGCGGACTCTTGGGAAGCGTCGGAAACCCAATTAAATACTAATTAATGTTCCCCTAGTATTATAATCGGGCGACGCAATAAGGGGCAGACGCAAGAGGATAACGATGGCAGACGCAAGACGTCTCGAATTTTGCAAGCGTCTGCCGGCGCAACGCAAGTGTCGGCTGATTTATTAAATTAATTTAATATTATAATATAAAGCAATCCCAATAATTGGCCTATTATTTTTTTTGTATGGAAAAATATTTGAGACCCCAAAATACTGTCTAATTGATTTTCCTTTGTCAAGCTAAATTATGTCTGATCGCCGTGGGAAAAGCTTAGCTAATGACGAATATTGTTCCCAACCCGCTAAGAAATCTTCTAGTTGGATCTTAAGTAGGTGGAGGCGTCCGATGAATATAAGCGAGACATCATCATTAAACGAAAATGCAAAGCAACCCGCTCCGGAGGAAGATCAGTTTATACACAATCGACAAAGCCTACACCAGCACAACAATGATAGATGGGCTATACCAGACGACGAAACATAAAATTGGTCTAAAGATGTTGTCGAATTCTAAAATAAAGGGGATTCTCCATTCTGTTTCTCAGCTGTTTTTTCAAGGACTGTAGAACTTGACAAAAATTTTTGGGGAACTTTGTTGGGCAAACATTTAAACTGTAATGTCACCGAAACAGTAAGAATTATTAAGTATTTATTAATTATTTTTTTGTTAAATTTTATTTCTTAATAAAAAACATAAAATTTTAAATTTTTTTATAGCATGTTGAAGGCTGGGTTGGAAGATTGATGAACTAGAGAAGTAGAAAGCTACAAAAAGACCCCTTGTTAAATATGCGTTGGACGATTCTACCACCAAAGTTTTATGAAAGCTTGTTAGAGTTCGTTCCAAAAAACGTGGCTAGCTATTGCAATGGTAAATTAAGCCTGTTTCCATCTTTTTTTTTATGTTGATTATGTTTTCTTCCCAATACCGCTCAACAATAAAGAATGGTTGCTTATAAGAGTAGAGTTTGAGACCCAACAATTGCTTATTTACGCATGGGAACACGTTTGTGGCGGTCTAAAATACAGGACTGTCATTCACCCTCTGTTAAGAAAGGTCGCTGTATATTTTGGAGCAGTTTTGGTAAACATGCGATACTGGAAAAAAAACTGGTCAACAAGAAAAATGCATCACATTCGAGCTTAACGATGATTATGTAGTGTATGACGGATCACTGGCAGGTAACGAAGCTGTGTACGTTTGTATGCTTATGGAACATCTGGTTACAGATAAACCAATTAATGTAGCAGGCGATATTGAACAAAAGTTTTTAGCTTACAGAAGGTTCATGGCTGATAACATGTATTTTTGGCGGTGTTTACCCCGGCCAAAAATGGCAGAACTTTCTTTACTTATTTGGGTATTTTGTGTTTGTATTAAAATAGTCCTTTTATTAACTGCGTATTTTGAAAAATATTTACTTATTTGGGTATTTTGTGTTTTTCCGACAGCAGGCTTCATAAATAGTCCGTTAAATTAAAAGGGAAAAACTATTTATGAAGCAGGCTTGAAAAATATTTAAGTTAAATTAAAAGGGAAAAACACTTTTAGCAGCCATCCGACAGCAGGCTTCATAAATAGTTGTGGCTTCAGGTACAGTCACAGCCCTCGATAGGTGCAACCGCTTCACTGTACGTTCTCCTGTTATGCCCCTGCTCAAACCAACGTTAACAAGTAAACTTTCTTGTTTTTTAGAAAACCAATATTGATACATCTAGTCCCTTGGTGTGAGCTAATTCACTACCTGCTTGATACATTAAATGATGGTTTGCAGATAGTTAACTGATTAACTCTACAACAACAACATGATTAGCATGAAGTATTCATTTTATTGATGGAAGGATATTCATGAGGCAATGATTTATTTATCATCATCGTTCGATTTGTTAATAAGATGATCAATTACAACCAATAAAATTGATATTTTGATTAAAAATATTATTAAACCAGAGAAAAATTCCAGCATGATCCATGTGAACGAGCAAAACAAAGGAACGAGAACGGTATACCGAAACGAAAAGCTTGCGGGTTACGGGGACGTCTTCGTCTTCTCCGGTCGTCTTCTCCGATGAACTCCGAACTCCGGTGAGTTGCAGAAATGAGCAGGGTGGCGGTGGTGGCTGTGGTGGCGGTGGTGGCGGCGGTGGTGGTGGTGGTGGCAGCGGAGTGGTGGTGGTGGCAGGGCTAGTGGTGGTGGTGTTAACTGCCATTTCAGTCCATTTTTCAAATTTACACAATCAGTCCTTATGTTACAAATTTACACAATCAGTCCTTATTTACAAACTGACTTAACTGGGTTATGATTTTTGGACTGAAATGGCACCTTTCCAGAACGTGGGGGACGAAAATGGCGCATTTTTGAAAAATGGACTGAAATGGCCAAAGTGACCAAACCACAGGGACGAAAATGGCAGTTAACTCTTTGAAATTAATATTATTAGAAATGTGGTGAACCTCATATTTCACCCTCATATTTGCAAACAACATTCAGTCAAATCCAACTTCAACATGACTATCTCAATTATTTATATTTTTATTATTTTTATTTATATAAACTGTTATAATTTTTTTTATTGAGTAAAATTTGACAATTTGTTAAAATTTATTTTTAGATAGCATGTGCGATTAGTAAAAAATGTACTAATTATGCGCAAAAAAAAAGGTGACATCTAATTAAAAGTTTATTTGATACACTACATTAATACCATACAAAACACCTAATCTACTAAAAATAGCCTTAAGATCTCCCACTCCGAGACATGTTTGAAATCCCGCCTAACCTAGTGCCTGAAAGTTGATGAGAGCGATTTATAAGGTGTCGTCCTCATCGATGTCACCAAACAGGTACTCAACATCGTTGTGGATTTGCTCAAACCGAAGACAATCTAAACGTATCACCCTAAACCGTGAGGACAAAGCGTCCACGGTTCGATTGTGTGCCCCAGTATGTGCTGTGAAATCTTGCATTGCTCTCCTCCATAAACCGCGTTGTCTGCGGCGTGGTGGAGCACATACTGCCTCGACATATGACTCGCAGAGAGCGAGATCTTCCTCGGCTGTCCAGGGGTTATTTGCCATTGTTTGTTCTTAGGTTTGGTGAATGTATGTGGTTTGGACAAAAGAAGTGGAAAACGGCTGACGTTTATGTGTGGAGCATGCAACTTGAATTTGGTGGTATTTATAGTTGGGACCTTTATACTTTGTCTAAATATTTATTAATGCATTGTATTCATAATAACATTTAATTATAAAACATAATAACATTTTCATATTCATAAAACATAATAACTCTAAAATAAACAACAACAAATATAATAAAAATTAAACATTAAACCACTAAATTTTATTACATAAGTAAAATTAATAAAACAATTAAGCAACGGGAAATCAATTAAACTAGATATTATTCAGTAGCAATCAACACGTTCACTCTTCAAGCCAGCTACCTGTTTCCATCAACACCTGCATTTCTAAAGCTCAGAAAAACGTCATTTTCAAAACATGTAAACACCTTTGTCTCTATTTGTAGACTATCAAAATAAATCATTGTATAACGCTACTTGGATAGAAAACATCAGATTTTCAAGGGTATTTATATATCGAATATTATAACAAAATATAAAAATCAAATTATTTGAAAAGATATGTTGCCACGCGTCCGTCTGACGCAAGACGCCTCCGAAGCGTCCCCCGACGCAACAAAGTACTGCCTTCTCATCAACCTCGAGGAGTCCGCTTGACACTTTCCCAAGCGTCCGCCGACCAGTCCGTCCGGTGCGTCGGCCTGACTCATTAATTATTTACTTTTTTTTTTTTGAATTTTTTCCCCTTTTAAAGTTAATCTTTAATTTTCTATTATTTTTTTGTGAAAACTTTAGTAATAAGCAAAAATTCTTAAAAAAATCTTAAAAAAATTATATAAATATTCTGCAACAAAAGAAAAAAAATATTCTAAGAAAATCCTACAAAAATTATCCATTCCAAAAAAAATTAAAGTTATGTAAGTTAAAACAAGTTAGAGAATTAAGTTGAGGGGCCGTTTTTGTTAAATATTGAAAATTGAAACCTTTTACAAAAAAATTAAAACTAAAACAACAAAAAAGGATGGCAGTAGGACTCGAACCCGCGTGCCTACCTGGTCCAAC
The DNA here is from genome assembly GCA_030545235.1 of Helianthus tuberosus. Classification (NCBI taxonomy): domain Eukaryota; kingdom Viridiplantae; phylum Streptophyta; class Magnoliopsida; order Asterales; family Asteraceae; genus Helianthus; species Helianthus tuberosus. The sequence goes on from JARYGA010019949.1 coordinate 23,621, forward strand.
ACCACACTAACAAACACATCACAAGCCATGTTGCCATGACCCTGAGAACGTTTAGATATGGATTGGTTTAACTTTTATATACAAGTTACGTTGAACTTAATTGAAAGTAAAACAAAAAAAAAATGATGGCAGTGGGACTCGAACCCCCGTGCCTACCGGGTCCATCCCCGCACTAAAAAAACATACATTCAGTCAAATTCAACATGCACTAACTAAATTATTATTATTTATTTATATGAATTTCAATTGGTTCTTAGGTTTGGTGAATGTATTGGGTGTGGACAAAACAAGAACAAAACGTCTGAATATTCTATGGAGAATGAAAGTTGCTTTTGGTGGTATTTATAGTTTGTCTAAATATTAATGGGTGGTATAACATTTACAATTCATAAAACATAACAACTCTAAATTAAAGAACAACAAATACAATAAAAATTACACATCATACCACTAAATTTTATTATACAAGTAAAATGACTAAAACAAATAACCCCCTCTGTAAGTGATTTCTTGAAATCCCCCCTCTGTAGGTGAGTTCTTCAGGAGGTGGAAGAACATACCGATAACACGGTGTGATTCTATGTGTCCTTTGAAGATGAGTTCTTCCCATTTCTGAGCAGTTCACTCACCCTTTAAGGGTTAAAGAGATTACATCCGTGTTATCTGCCTGCTACCGGTATTCATCAACACCGGCATTTTTAAAGCTCAGGAAAACGTCATTTTCAAAACATGTAAACGCCTTTGTTTCTATTTGTAGACTATCAAAAGAAATTAACATATGCATTGTATAACGCTGCTTGGAAATAAAACATCTGATTTCCAAGGGTATTTATATACTGAAAATTACAACAAAGTATAAAAATCAAATAATTTGAAAAAAATATGTTGCCACGCGTCCGTCTGACGCAAGACGCCTCCGAAGCGTTTCCACGACGCAAGAAAGTACGATGCAACAAAAACCGAGGAGTCCGCCTGACACTTTCCCGAGCGTCCGCCGACTCATTAATTATTTACTTTTTTTTTGAATTTTTTTAGGATATTTACTTATTTGGAATTTTTTTCCCTTTTAATTTAAGTTAATCTTAAATTTTCTATTATTTTTTTGTGAAAACTTTAGTAATAAGCAAAAATTCTTAAAAAAATCTACAAACATTACATAAGTTAAAACAAGTTAGCTAATTAATTTAATATAGTTAGTATAGAGAATTAAGTTGAGGGGCCGTTTTTGTTAAATATTCAAACTTGAAACCTTTTTCAAAAAAAAAAATATAAAACTAAAATAACAAAAAAAAGGGTGGCAACGGGACTCAAACCCGCGTGCCTACCCGGTCCATCCCTACACTAACAAACACATCACAAGCCATGTTGCCATGACCCTGAGAACGTTTAAATATGGATTGGTTTAACTTTTATATACAAGTTACGTTGCCCTTAATTGAAAGTAAAACAACAAAAAAATGATGGCACCGGGAATCGAACCCCGTGCCTACCGGGTCCAACCCCACACTAACACACGCATCAATTATTTATTTTTTTTTACTATTAAACAAATATATTTTACTAATATAATTTTAAAAATTTTATTAACATTTGCTAAACATAGCGGCCAACATAAAGTTGATCAGCCATAAATCTTCTATATCTCATACAAGCATCTTGAATGTTTCCTTCTTCCCATTTCAGTGAACGGTTTTCAACCAGATTTTGTAGTAATAAACATACGATAACCCAAGAATTTCGTCGAACGTGACCAACACACGTAGGCCATACAACATCCTCAGCATATTCTAATGCGTCAGCCTCGCTGAGTCCAATTTTTTCCAATGCGTCAGCCTCGCTGAGTCCAATTTTTTCCCAGTAACCTATACGTTCTAGAAACCATAGGAATGCCGACTCGAATTTGATAAGAGTTTGGTATATTCTCTGGTGCACGTAAAACGAATCACCATAATTAATTGCATCGCAATTGTTTGTACAATAAACAGTAATAGTTAGTGACGACATTCCGATCTTAATAATGGTCCAATTCTCTTCGTCTACTGATACCGGTATGTATACTTGACAAACGTTAAGTTAACATTAATATTGTAGTTTCGGAAAAAAAATTACTATTATTTTTACCGTATCGACATCCCACAACGCATGATATATTCCGCTAGAGCCATTTACATATCCTTAAGCATCATGATGTTGTTCTACAAGGAGATTGAGAAATTGAGGTGGGAGCACCGTCCAGCGAATACTAATTGATGAAGTGCAAGTTCTGGGATTTTCATCTTTCTTCGTCTGCACGAGCCAGTTACACCATGCTCCGACATGCTGTGTACAATATTTTGATATTTTAACCTTTTAATATAAAATTTAAACATATTACACAATTACCGTTTGTTGAATAAAACCGTTTCCACAGAAACCTAATAGGCCACCCCACTAGCGTTTATTTAGAAGTGTGCTCCCAATATAGCAAGAACAACAGGAAGAACAGTCACCCGCATAATAAAACTCAAGAACATTTGGAGACCAATTTTCATGCCGTTGCTTATCATTGGCCCAGATAGTGTTTTCTACTGATTACGGTATGTTACTGGAGCGCCTCCCGGTTGCCATCATGCTCATACACACTAATGGACAACGTGGGCCTGTATTTGTAGGCTGAAAATTTAAAAACTTATATTTAACTCATATCTTTAGGATGTAATATTTAACTTTGAAAATTTATGTTTAATAGAATTAAAAAAAAAACAAAAAAATATGTATTAGAGAACTTAGCCGAGCCAAACAACTTGGAAGAGTCCGCCAAGCCATTGGAAGAGTCGGCCAAGACATTGGAAGTGTCGAGCAAGGCATCGGAAGCGTTGGCCAAGCCGTTCGGAAGCGTCGGCGGAGCCACGTACACAGGTTTCTGGGATGCGTCAGCAAAACTCAAAGCCGGACGCATCAAGAAACTTTTTGGTTATGATGCGTCGGCCACCGACGCTTGAACATGTCGGACACGTGTCGGACACGTGTCAGCTTGTAGGAAATCGACGCATCAACATAATATGCGGACGCTTCCGAGGCTGTGTGGACCTTCCAATGACGCAGGAAGGTGACAAAATCGCAAAGCCTCTTGGTCAACCAATATTTTGGTAATTTTTCCTATATGTATATATATGTACGAGCAATTCAATACTTCATGAACTGATAACTAAACCATCAACTAAATTGTAACATTTTGGTAATTTTCACTATATGTATATATATGTATGAGCAATTCAATACTTCATGAACTGATAACTAAACCATCAACTAAATTGTATTTCATGGTGGGATCAGTAATTTATTTACTACTTACTAGCTAGTTATGAAACTCTATATTATATTCTATGTATGAATTTAACTTGGATTATAAGTGGTGGGGTCTGGCTCACAAATAGTCGTATCAAGACAGACACGTCTTTTCCTTCAGTGTCAACTGTTTAGTACTGAAGGAAGTGGTTAGATGTTGGTATCTGTCTAGGTTTTGGGGGTAATAGATATTTCGTTATGGAGTCTTATAAATTTCATGTAGGCCTAGAAGCCAAAAACTGTTAATACAATGTAAAGTTATTTTGTTTTTCTTTGGATTTCAAGTTGGAGAAGGTTTTTTAGACAATCAGTTTCACTGGTACATAAATACTCATCAGACGTGGTGAAATCCATTTAGAGACACGGTTTTGGACCGCATCATAAGCTAACGACGCTTAAAAATGACTTCCTTTATAGATATGGTGGCTTCTATAACCGTGTTAAAACATTCAAACCACGTCTAGATATCATACACACGTGTTTTGTTTGAACACGAGCGGAGTTCTAACAGTTTATTTATATATTTTTTTCTTAGGTTGAGGATGATAAAGATGAATACACAAATAGATTTTGATGGAATTCGCGAATAATGGTGGAGCTTTGGGGCAACCTTTATTTCCAGGTCCTATTTTGTATCGACAAAGAATATTTTGTTGATATTTGTAGGTATATTTGACTTGCTATTATGAAATGGATTGTTTTTTGGTATATATGTATTTTATTATGAAATGAATTTGTTTTGCTATATTGTTTTCGTGAGTAATCAGAAATTAGAATAGTTCACGGAAAATTAATAATTCTATGACAAAAATATTTTTTAACACCTAAAACCGTGACACAAATAAATAAAAGTCGAAAACTAGTATCGTAAATGCTTGTCATAAATGAGCGTTATAAAAAGATGACACACAAACGCATGTCATCTTCATTTTATGGCAGGGGCTTTTGGTGTCGTATATACCTTTTAATGACATGCATTAAAGGTCTTTTTTCTTGTAGTGACTTGTCACAAAAAAAAGAGCTCTGACGAGACGCTGGAGCACCTTTGTCACACCCCCCAAATTTCACGTGCGGAGTACTACCGCGAGACATGGGACTGACCGGGATTCGGCCACCAATCATATTGAACAGTTATAATAATAGTAGAATAGTTTCACCAACCGGTATGATTAGTGATAATTTAAAATTTAAGTCCAAAGTTTCTAAGTCCAAAACAGTTCAAGTAAGTAGCGGAAGCATAAGTTAAATAGTTCAACAAAAGTTCACAGTTTATGTTTATTAAAGAACCCAACACACGGGTTAAGACGTCCACTACACATTCCCAAGCTGCAAGTTCTTAAGTTAGGGTGTCAACATAAAGTTGGCGAGTTCACGAGTTTGTCGAGTTTTTAATTCCAAAAACTTGTTTAAGTAGTTTATTTACTCATTTATATCCTGCTATGGGGAGCTACCCCATATGTAAGCTACTAAAATGCGTAATACCGAATACTTTGCGACCGCACATTACGTGATTTGCCCCGTTTGTCAATGTTGTATCATCATTGACGGTTTGCCTGAGTCTATTAGTTCACGCCCGATCCTATCCAGTCACGGTGTGTGCACTACAAAAAAAATGCCATTTAGTGGCACACACTTTTAGTGACACTTAACTTTTGTGTCACTAATTTTAGCTTTTAGTGGCACTTTAGGTTTGTCATACTTTGTTAGCACACACTTTTAGTGGCATTTAGCTATTAAGCCACTGTTTTAAGTTTTTAACGGCACTTTATATATTTTATATATGCCATTAAAAATTTCCCACCTTAAAAGTTGAAACCCTTTGAAAAATTTTGGTTTCTCTCCGGTACCAGTAATTATTTTCACCCCTAAATTTCTTTTCCAACCATAATTCTATACCCTAAATGTTTTTATCTTGTCTACTGTTGAGGTGTGGGGTGTAAGTGAGTGAGTTTTTGGGTTTAAACAATTATTGTTGTAAGATGGGCAAATTGTGGGGGAAGGTGCTCTAGTAACTTGCTAGATGTCGTACACTATGTATATGATTTTGGGTGTTTAATAAAATCCAGCTGTTTAAAAAAAAGTAGATTAAAATATTAAATTATGTTATAAGTTAAAAGAAATTAATTGTAAATTCATAGCTCTTTTCCCTAATTCTAGAGTAAAAAGCACGGATAGTCCCTGTGGTTTGGTGAAATTTCACCTTTAATCCATAACTTTTCAGAATTACATTCTTAGTCCCTGTGGTTTGACAAGTTGTTACTCAGATAGTCCCTAAAGCTGATGAAGGTTACTCGGATAGTCCCTGTGGTTTGACAAGTTGTTACTCGGATAGTCCATGTGGTTTGACAAGTTGTTACACGGATAGTCCTTGTCATTTCACACCCACTTAACCAAGAAAACTAACCTCCATCCGCTTTGGGGACTATCCGAGTAACAACTTACCAAACCACATGGATTAAGAATGTAATTTTGAAAAGTTAGGGATTAAAGGTGAAATTTCACCAAACCACAGGTACCGTGAGTGCATTTTACTCCTAATTCTAATTGATACTTTCATTGAAAATTATTGAAGTTCCCTCCTAATTTTACCCCCCTAAAATTATTTTCCCAAAAATTTAATTTAATCATCTAAAATAAAGAAACTTCCCCGCCCAATTTTTCCCCAAAACCCAAATTCCCCATCATTCTAAAAACCTAACTGACCATCCCAAATAATCTTTAAGCAAATCGTAACTCTCATTCTCAAACTTCCCTGCCGATTCGACTTGAGATTAGATCTCCACCGTGACGACGACCACCACCATCATGACACTGGTAAGCAAATTGTTGATCAGTTCTGTTTTAAACTAAATGGAAAACATGAATAACATACATGTTATGGCATTCAAAGCAGTAGAGAATCCAGTCAGAGATCCAGCCATAGAGTTCGACATCTTTGTCAAGGTGATCCGGTTCCTCCTTAGGGTGTAAAGTTATGATGGTGATGAAACCGAAAGTAGGGTAAGAATCGGTTATGGGGAGAGAGTTCGAAATTGATGTTAATGAGGGTTTGTGATTGTGTAAAGTGTCTAAAACTTTAACTCTCTAATAAGCCCCTTATTTATACACCCAAGAGGAAACCTAATTAGTTAATAAGGGTAATATGGTCCATCAACAATTACCAACTAATTATAATAGGTTATTAATATATTTTGATCTAATATAATATAAATGATTATAAAGGCTACAAGATTAAATATTACATAAATAATATATTTAATCTCACATTCTCCCACTTAGCTGAGTAATCATTTACCATGAGTATTAGGTAAGCCTGGCCAGGAGTTAACACTCATTTTAGCTTTAAACCAAGAACTATAGGAGAGAAATACAGCCGTTGAATCATCATTCGACTCAGGACCCCATTAGTCATACTATAGCCTTAATTTAAAACCTAATAGTTACGATCAAAATACATAAGCCCTTTAGCGTCTGATTTGTATTTATATTTGTCTATATGTCATTACACCGGCAGAACATATGTTAGAGACATACAAAATCAAACTGAGGAAATTTTATTAATTAAAACATAAGCTAGTACAATATGCCATTAAACAAGGTCTTTAATAAGTCCCATATTCGATACATGTTCTTCGAAAACTTTAGGTGGGAGACCTTTAGTCATCGGATCCGCAAGCATATCTTTAGTACTAATATACTCAATACAAAGATTATTTTCCTCAACTCGTTCACGTACGAACAAGTACTTTGTATCGAGATATAAACCAGCTCCAGTCGAACTGTTACTGTTCGAGAAACTAACGGCAGCTGAATTATCACAGTAAATGTCACACCCCGACCACGTAGAACATACAAAACGTGGCGGAAACGTCGGGGAGTGTTGTAACAGAATTAATGTTTCACAACCATGGAAATTAAAGTTTCGTTTTATTCAATATAAGTGTTACAATGTCTAAACAAACATGGAAATACAACATAATTAACTAGTCTGCATCTTTTATTGTCACTAAAGCCCAAGTCTGTCTATGTGTATCTTGATCATCTTATGCAACAGTTCCTGAAAAACACATGTGAAAATAGGTACGTCAGCATAAAAATGCCTGTGAGATACATAGGTTTTGTGAAATTAGGATCCATGACTTATGTTTGAGAAAATGTTTAGTCATGAACCTTGTAATTTGCTTTGTCTTGTAAATCATTTGAAAAACGATAAGATCAGATGATATGTATAAATAAATGTCAGGTTAAATGAATAACCATGTAAAATGTGTTTGTATAAGATAAGTCGTTTATAAATCAATGTCTTGTGAAAAGTATGTTATTTGTATAAAAATGTTCTATGTCTCAAACTGAAATGATTCAAATAACGCTACGATATGTAATACCATACAAACACTTATATATAGGAAGTACCAGCGGCGTATCCACCATGTTTGTATCATATTACACACGCGTCGTTACTTAATCACTTAATCAAACCAAACCACCAAAGTAATGTTCATGTCTAATGTAAATCATGTAATGGATACAAACGGTTCAATAGTTACAAACGGTTCACATGGTTCAACGGTTACAAACGGTTCACGTGGTTCAACGGTTACAAACGGTTCACGTGGTTCAATGGTTACAAATACAAACGGTTCACAGATATCAACGGATCACATAGTCAAATGATTACAACGGTTCAAAATGTAGTATAATGTGTTCATACGCTGGATAAGCATATGCAACAGAAAGGCAATGTAAAACAATGTACTAAGTAATGCACACAATGGGCACACCTAGCATGAGATGAAATGTAAAACGATGTACTAAGTAATGCACACAATGGGCACACCTAGCATGAAATGTAATGTAAAACGATGTACTAAGTAATGCACACAATGGGCACACCTAGCATAAGATGTAATGAAATCATGTACTATAATGTACTAACGAACATAGCATGTATATGATGTGAAAACAGGAAAGCATGAAAGTAACAAGTAGGCACATGTGTTCCACCCCAAAACAGTTTGGAAAACAGTAAAAGAGGGGTCTATGTACTCACTTGAGATTGCTCAGAAGTCCTAGGATAACCACCAAGCAAAGCTAGAGATCGCGGAATATCAAACGGCACCTAATATAGGTAACTACATTAATAAACCAGACCTAAATCGGAAGACTGGGTAGCATGAGGGTTTGTAAACCAAATGAGTGTAGGAACTCATGTGATATGGTTAATCAAAGCCTACATACTAAATGAAACTTAACCTAAGTGTCTACGACCCATTACGACCCGTTTAGGTAGCTTATGCTACTTTAACGCGTCGTTCGCGTGGAACGCGTTCGGACCGCCTAACTAGCCCTATGACAAGTGTTATATGCCTAAACATGTTACATAATTAGTTATGTGACAAAAGTTTAGGTTACATATGCTTAATTACCAATTATACATGAAAAGGGTATTCTGGTAATTTACCTAAGGCATATAAACTACCTATCATACAACTACTTAAACGATGTGACCATAGGGTATAACCTCGGAAGGTTATTCCCTACACTAAGGTCACCTAATGTATTTGGTCGGATCCTAATGATCGACCAAACTGGGTCGGGTTCGAAGGTATAGGCGATTTATTAGATCGCCTACCCTACGACCCTAGACAACGTGGTAATCAGTGGGCATAGTCCCAAGGGACTATGACCAACGTGATTACACTCACGTTGCGAAGTTCAAACGAACTTCGCATTGACCATTACTGGTCAACGCTGAAAGTCAAACAAAGTTTGACTTTCTGACTCGAAAAGCAATAAAATAAGGAAAAGAACGAAAGAATACTTACGAAGGGTCCCCGAATGCTAACCTCGATTCAAAAATCTCAGGTATGAAACAATAGTTTCAACTTAGAGTTTCTCAAATCAAAGTTCTTGTAAGTTTAGCAATGGGGTGGATGGGTATTTATAGTATTCGGGTAACCGTTAAGATCATTTCATGGAATAACGTGATTCGATCACATCCGTACACTTGTTGGAAGGTTATGGAAGCTAAAATATGATCTTATCAGCTGACTAAGCGAATTAGAACATGTGGTGGAGGATGGAACAGCTGCAAACAGGCTGTGAAATACACTGCATCTGGTCTGCAGACCCCTAGCGCACCGCTACGTTAAAAGTGTAGCGCACCGCTAGGCCCTAGTTTGGCAGAATTACACTTTTGGTCCCTGTATTGCAATCAGCCCATTTTCGACACGTTTAAGGCCCGTTAACCCCATTTCAAAGCTCTAAAATGAAGTTAAAGTATAGGGAACTTAAAACATGTTCAAAAATATCTCGGATATCGGTTCGTTTGGCCGTACGAACGCGATGTTCGCTTAATTACGACGGAATGCGCATAAGCGCGAAAAACGAACCAAAAGACGCGACGAATGGATTTTTCTTAAGCCAAACACTAAAGCATAATATAGTCATGCTTACATAAATTTTTGGATGTCCGGATGTATTCAGAACGTAAGTTATGCGCGAAAATGCAAACTTGTGCACTTTTTGACACTTTTAGTCCCTGAATGACACAAAAGTTTATTTTAGCACACTGAACCCCTCAAAGCCTATTTCTAAGCTATGTAAAGGATATTTATGGTATGTTTAACTTATGGTCATGTTCCGGAAGGTCTGTTACAGTTCGAATTGGCATACTTTCGCGGTTTGTCAACTTTAGTCCCTGTAGACGAATAACTTTGATTTCACCACACCAAACCTTCCAAAACTTATATCTAAGTTAAGTAAAGGTTATTTAAGGTATGTTAAGCCTATTTCACTATTCCGGAGTGTTCTTTGGATTAAACTGGTTATATTTACGCATCAGTGCGTGTATAACCTTCCAGAAAGCGATTTAGAGCTTGAAATCGAACAAGAGTTGATATGTGCAAAAGATACACATATTTATACAAGTCCAAAGTATGAAATACAATATTTCATTGGCTTGGTATTTGTTTGATGGCCGTGGAGACACAGGTGTTACAGTCTCCCCTACTTTAGGAAATTTCGTCCCGAAATTTATTCGTAGGAGTCTGTCTATGACTTTGTGTCAAATAGTCATCAAAGATATGTAAAGCATAATCTGATTATTTTCCTCAACGGATATTTTTCAGAAGCGAAAATGAACGAACAGAGTCATTTTCTTCAACGGGTTCTTCGGAAATGGAAAATAAAGGAATTAACTAAACGGATATACATTTCCCTCAACGGATATTCTTCAGAAGTGAGAATGAATGGATGATTCATTCTTTCTCAACGGATTCTTCGTCAGAAATGGGAATGAAGGAATAATCCACGGATATTCATTTCTCTCAACGGATATTCTTCAGAACGAAAATGAACAAACGGGGTCATTTTCCTCAACGGTTTGTTCTTCAGAATTTGAAATGAAAGAAAAATCAACGGATATTCATTTCCTCAACGGATAATCTTCAGAAACGAAAATGAAATAACGGAGTCATTTTCAACGGTTGTTTCCTCAGGTACGGAAATGAAGGACTACACAACGGATATTCATCTCCTCAACGGATAAATCTTCAGAAATGAAAATGAACTAACGGAGTCATTTTCAACGGTTATTTCCTTAGAGTTGGAAATGAAGGATTACACAACGGATATTCATCTCCTCAACGGATAAATCTTCAGAAACGAAAATGAACTAACAGAGTCATTTTCAACGGTTATTTCCTCAGAGTTGGAAATGAAGGATTACACAACGGATATTCATCTCCTCAACGGATAAATCTTCAGAAACGAAAATGAACGGATAATTCATTTTCCTCAACGGTTATTCTTCAGAATGGAAATGAAAAGATAAACAACGGGTATTCATTTCCTCAACGGATATTCTTCAGAACAAAAATGAATGGATAATTCATTTTTTTTTTCAACGGTTATTCTTCAGAATGGAAATGAAAAGATAAACAACGGATATTCATTTCCTCAACGGATATTCTTCAGAATGAAAATGAATGGATAATTCATTTTTCTCAACGGTTATTCTTCAGAATGGAAATGAAAAGATAAACAACGGATATTCATTTCCTCAACGGATATTCTTCAGAAGTGAAAAATGAATAGCTAGTTCATTTTTCCTCAACGGATGCTTCATCAGAATTGGAAATGAATAGGGTTAACTCTAGATACATGATAGAACTTGCTGTGATTTTCTGTGCACTAAATTCCATAATTATGTATGCATCCATAATTACGTAATTCCTTGCACAGTCCGCACAGTTTGTTTTGTAATGTTGTGGGGAAAGATATCAAACTTGAGATGAGAGTGACTAGACTACCATAGGGTCCTTTTAATTAGATCAACAGAGGATCTTCTTAATTAGGCCACTAAGGAGTCCTTTCAGCTATATCATCACATGATATCCCTAACCAGATTTTTGGATCAATCTGTTTAACTAGACCACTAAAGGGGTCTAATTATGAAGTAGTACATTAAAATCCAAGGGACTTTAACTACAACGTAGAAGTCCATTAAGGATTTTAGGTAGTACCTTTGGGTATCCTACTAGGAATCTCTTGCACAAGGATATGTAAGATTTTACGAGGATTTGGATAACATAATTTGAATTACATGACACATAAAAGGGAACACATAAGCACATAACCACATAATTGTTTAATTGTTATCATCTTGTTATTGATTGCTATTAACTTGGCACCTCGTACTTTGTTTCTCTTGGAAGAAACGGGTACTTAGGATTTTCGTGAAAAACGCAAGAGATCATAAAATGGAAGAAATTTGGGGGTAGTCTGTTCTTCAAGGAATGCGGTTCCTTGATTGTCGGTATTGTAGAGGATATGTTGTTTATACATACAATCACATAAATACATTGCGATGTAAATAAAAGATTTATTTATAAACAATGATAACAACAACCGTTTCATGGATCGTGACAACAAAAGAAAATAATACATAAGACGTGATTATTTCTAAACGATGTTGTCTTCTGGTTGGTCATATGCTCATCCCTATGCTGGATTTGCATTAGCAAGTCTTGGGCAATTCCTACTAAAATGGCCCATCTCGCCACAGTTGTAGCAAGATCTCGGTGGAAAACGAGCTTGAGCAGGATTGTTGTTAATCTGATTTGGTGCTGCTGCTGTTGGGCAAACCCTCGCTGTATGACCTATAAGTCCGCAAACTTGGCATGTGCGGCACTTCACACCAGCATGATGATGTAGGCCACATTGGTTGCACAAGGGTGCAGTTCCGTTGTAAGGTTTCCTGGCAAGGGGTTGAGCTAGTTGGTTGGGGACGGCTTGATCATTGTGAGCGACCACGGCGAAGTTCTGAGAAGCCTTTCGCTTCTTTGACTTCTTAGAGGATCCAGTCTGTTCATCCATGGTCTTTGATTCCTCGATTGGTTTCGATTCCTCGACCAGTTTCTTGTCACCCTTTCGGAAAAGCTTACGTTTCCTGATCTGCGATTCAGTCAAGGTTGCAGATAGCTCAATGGCCTGCCTAACAGTAGTAGGGTTGCTACCTGTCAAAATGTCTTGTATTGAGTCAGGAAGGCCATCAATGTACTTTTCGATTGCCTTATCCAAAGGCGTGACCATGTTTGGGCATAACAGACTTAACTCTTCATAACGGTCCGTGTAGGCTCGATGCTCACCGCTATCTTGCTTAAGATCATCAAATTCCCTTTCCAAAGCCCTGATCTCGTGACGAGGACAAAACTCCTTCATCATGAGAGCCCTAAGTTCGGCCCATGTCTGAGCTAGAGCAACTTCTGCACCTCGATCTCTCATAACCCCATTCCACCACGTAAGGGCCCTCTTCTGGAACACACTCGTAGAAAACTCGACCTTGCGATTGTCAGGACACTGCACGTGGCGGAAAGTATTCTCAATGCTCTCGAACCATTGAAGAAGCCCGGTCGCTCCCTCAGAACCACTAAACTTGAGTGGTTTCGCCGAGTTAAAACTCTTGAAATTGCATGGACCCTCGTTGTTGTTGTTGGCTTGATTCCATAGAGCAAAGAGGTTTGGGAATTGAGCAGCCATTTGCTGCGCAATGATTTCTGCCAGCTCGGCAGTCGCTATCTGGTTCTCGCGTCGAGGAGGCATTCTAAAAGAGGAAACATGAAAGGAAACGAGTGAGAGAATTAGACGAAAAGAATGAGATGAAACAAATCTGATGAAAATAAGGATAGTGGTCATTTGTTTGTTACTACAAAGCAACAAACGACCTCGGTGATTAATCAAAGTAAATAGGTCAAAAATAATGTATCCCGAAGACATGCTCGCCTATAAGTGAACACTCATCCCAAGAATTCCCAGGTAAGCACAACTGGTCTCGCGTCTGATGAGATGTATACGAAGTGCTTGCCTAGACAGAAAACCCAGAATACAGGCATTCACCCTTCCAGTTTGCACGTGTTCACATTATTTAAAACCCAAAACCTTGACGAGATTTTTGAAAATTCAAAGGGGTTCAAAACCATATAACAGAGGGTTCAAAACCTTATAATAGAGGGTTCAAAACCTTGTAATAAATCATCCTAGAACAGATGATTAGTTTTCAAAGCGGTTTTGAAATTTATGTTCTTGTTGTGGTAGTCGCCTAAGGATAGGTGACGGTATTGTTTTATGACTAAACGCAAGTAAACTCGCGTTAGGGTCCTAAGAAGGTTATAGACTAGGTCAAAGCATTACTAATAACCTAATTCCCTATAACCATTGGCTCTGATACCATCTTTTCTGTCACACCCCGACCACGTAGAACATACAAAACGTGGCGGAAACGTCGGGGAGTGTTGTAACAGAATTAATGTTTCACAACCATGGAAATTAAAGTTTCGTTTTATTCAATATAAGTGTTACAATGTCTAAACAAACATGGAAATACAACATAATTAACTAGTCTGCATCTTTTATTGTCACTAAAGCCCAAGTCTGTCTATGTGTATCTTGATCATCTTATGCAACAGTTCCTGAAAAACACATGTGAAAATAGGTACGTCAGCATAAAAATGCCTGTGAGATACATAGGTTTTGTGAAATTAGGATCCATGACTTATGTTTGAGAAAATGTTTAGTCATGAACCTTGTAATTTGCTTTGTCTTGTAAATCATTTGAAAAACGATAAGATCAGATGATATGTATAAATAAATGTCAGGTTAAATGAATAACCATGTAAAATGTGTTTGTATAAGATAAGTCGTTTATAAATCAATGTCTTGTGAAAAGTATGTTATTTGTATAAAAATGTTCTATGTCTCAAACTGAAATGATTCAAATAACGCTACGATATGTAATACCATACAAACACTTATATATAGGAAGTACCAGCGGCGTATCCACCATGTTTGTATCATATTACACACGCGTCGTTACTTAATCACTTAATCAAACCAAACCACCAAAGTAATGTTCATGTCTAATGTAAATCATGTAATGGATACAAACGGTTCAATAGTTACAAACGGTTCACATGGTTCAACGGTTACAAACGGTTCACATGGTTCAACGGTTACAAACGGTTCACGTGGTTCAACGGTTACAAATACAAACGGTTCACAGATATCAACGGATCACATAGTCAAATGATTACAACGGTTCAAAATGTAGTATAATGTGTTCATACGCTGGATAAGCATATGCAACAGAAAGGCAATGTAAAACAATGTACTAAGTAATGCACACAATGGGCACACCTAGCATGAGATGAAATGTAAAACGATGTACTAAGTAATGCACACAATGGGCACACCTAGCATGAAATGTAATGTAAAACGATGTACTAAGTAATGCACACAATGGGCACACCTAGCATAAGATGTAATGAAATCATGTACTATAATGTACTAACGAACATAGCATGTATATGATGTGAAAACAGGAAAGCATGAAAGTAACAAGTAGGCACATGTGTTCCACCCCAAAACAGTTTGGAAAACAGTAAAAGAGGGGTCTATGTACTCACTTGAGATTGCTCAGAAGTCCTAGGATAACCACCAAGCAAAGCTAGAGATCGCGGAATATCAAACGGCACCTAATATAGGTAACTACATTAATAAACCGGACCTAAATCGGAAGACTGGGTAGCATGAGGGTTTGTAAACCAAATGAGTGTAGGAACTCATGTGATATGGTTAATCAAAGCCTACATACTAAATGAAACTTAACCTAAGTGTCTACGACCCATTACGACCCGTTTAGGTAGCTTATGCTACTTTAACGCGTCGTTCGCGTGGAACGCGTTCGGACCGCCTAACTAGCCCTATGACAAGTGTTATATGCCTAAACATGTTACATAATTAGTTATGTGACAAAAGTTTAGGTTACATATGCTTAATTACCAATTATACATGAAAAGGGTATTCTGGTAATTTACCTAAGGCATATAAACTACCTATCATACAACTACTTAAACGATGTGACCATAGGGTATAACCTCGGAAGGTTATTCCCTACACTAAGGTCACCTAATGTATTTGGTCGGATCCTAATGATCGACCAAACTGGGTCGGGTTCGAAGGTATAGGCGATTTATTAGATCGCCTACCCTACGACCCTAGACAACGTGGTAATCAGTGGGCATAGTCCCAAGGGACTATGACCAACGTGATTACACTCACGTTGCGAAGTTCAAACGAACTTCGCATTGACCATTACTGGTCAACGCTGAAAGTCAAACAAAGTTTGACTTTCTGACTCGAAAAGCAATAAAATAAGGAAAAGAACGAAAGAATACTTACGAAGGGTCCCCGAATGCTAACCTCGATTCAAAAATCTCAGGTATGAAACAATAGTTTCAACTTAGAGTTTCTCAAATCAAAGTTCTTGTAAGTTTAGCAATGGGGTGGATGGGTATTTATAGTATTCGGGTAACCGTTAAGATCATTTCATGGAATAACGTGATTCGATCACATCCGTACACTTGTTGGAAGGTTATGGAAGCTAAAATATGATCTTATCAGCTGACTAAGCGAATTAGAACATGTGGTGGAGGATGGAACAGCTGCAAACAGGCTGTGAAATACACTGCATCTGGTCTGCAGACCCCTAGCGCACCGCTACGTTAAAAGTGTAGCGCACCGCTAGGCCCTAGTTTGGCAGAATTACACTTTTGGTCCCTGTATTGCAATCAGCCCATTTTCGACACGTTTAAGGCCCGTTAACCCCATTTCAAAGCTCTAAAATGAAGTTAAAGTATAGGGAACTTAAAACATGTTCAAAAATATCTCGGATATCGGTTCGTTTGGCCGTACGAACGCGATGTTCGCTTAATTACGACGGAATGCGCATAAGCGCGAAAAACGAACCAAAAGACGCGACGAATGGATTTTTCTTAAGCCAAACACTAAAGCATAATATAGTCATGCTTACATAAATTTTTGGATGTCCGGATGTATTCAGAACGTAAGTTATGCGCGAAAATGCAAACTTGTGCACTTTTTGACACTTTTAGTCCCTGAATGACACAAAAGTTTATTTTAGCACACCGAACCCCTCAAAGCCTATTTCTAAGCTATGTAAAGGATATTTATGGTATGTTTAACTTATGGTCATGTTTCGGAAGGTCTGTTACAGTTCGAATTGGCATACTTTCGCGGTTTGTCAACTTTAGTCCCTGTAGACGAATAACTTTGATTTCACCACACCAAACCTTCCAAAACTTATATCTAAGTTAAGTAAAGGTTATTTAAGGTATGTTAAGCCTATTTCACTATTCCGGAGTGTTCTTTGGATTAAACTGGTTATATTTACGCATCAGTGCGTGTATAACCTTCCAGAAAGCGATTTAGAGCTTGAAATCGAACAAGAGTTGATATGTGCAAAAGATACACATATTTATACAAGTCCAAAGTATGAAATACAATATTTCATTGGCTTGGTATTTGTTTGATGGCCGTGGAGACACAGGTGTTACAGTAAAGCTTCAATGGTCTAGAAATGGAATTAACGATTTTGAGTCCAGTGATCAGATTTCTAAGCAACATTCCATGACAGGTTGCGTTGTAAACAGCAATGTACTCTGCCATCATTGTGGAAGTTGTAGTTAACTGTTGTTTATGACTCTTCCATGAGATAGGTCCGCCTGCTAACATAAAGATGTAGCCCGAAGTGGATTTCTTGTCATCTTTGCATTTAGCAAAGTCAGAATCATAATAACCTACCACTTCTAAATGATCACTTCTTCTATAAGTCAGTTTATAGTCTTTCGTCCCTTGCAGATATCTGAGGACCTTCTTAGCTGCTTTCCAGTGATCTAGGCCAGGATTAGTCTGATAACGACCTAGCATTCCAGCAATGTAAGCGATATCTGGGCGAGTACAGACTTGAGCATACATCAGGCTCCCGACTACTGACGCGTAAGGTATCTGGCTCATTTGCTCCTTTTCAACCTCTGTTGTCGGACACTGGAATGAACCGAAAACATCTCCCTTAACTACTGGAGCGACAGAGGGTTTGCACTGTTGCATGTTGTAACGTGTAAGGACACGATCTATGTAAGTCTTTTGAGACAATCCTAAGATCCCTTTGTGTCTATCTCGGTGAATTTCGATGCCAATGACGTAAGAAGCATCTCCGAGATCCTTCATGTCGAAGTTATGCGAGAGTAACCGCTTCGACTCATGCAACATGTCTAAACTATTACTTGCCAATAGAATATCATCTACATAAAGGACAAGTATAGTAAAGTTACTCCCACTCATCTTGAGGTAGGTGCATTGATCCACTTGATTCTTCATAAAACCTTGCCTCTTCATGACTTCATCAAACTTTAGGTACCATTGACGTGATGCTTGTTTTAACCCATAAATAGATTTCTTCAACTTACAGACTAGATGCTCCTGACCTTCAGGTTTAAAGCCTTCAGGTTGTTTCATGTAAACATCTTCGTCTAAGTCTCCGTTAAGGAAAGCAGTTTTGACGTCCATCTGATGCAGCTCTAAATCAAAATGAGCTACTAGGGCCCTAACGATCCTTAATGAATCTTTACGAGAGACAGGTGAAAACGTCTCTTGATAATCAATTCCCTCTTTCTGAGTGTAGCCCTTTGCAACCAATCTCGCTTTGTAGCGTTCAACGTTCCCATTCGGATCCAGTTTTGTTTTGAACACCCATTTACAACCTACAGGTTTGGCACCATTGGGTAATTCGACCAAATCCCAAACGTCATTTTTCTTCATGGATTCAAGCTCATCAATCATTGCTTTGTTCCATTCAGAAGACTGATCACTGCTAATGGCTTCATTATAAGAGATAGGATCATTGAGCTTTCCAGCATCCAATTCAGTCAGGTAGGTAACATAATCATCCCAATTAGTAGGCCTTCTTTGCCTAGATGACCTCCTGAGTTGATTATCGGGTTCAGCGTTGTCTTGGTTTTGAGCGTTTGATGTGCCTTCGTTATGAGGTATAATGGGTTCTGATTGTGGAGGTGGAATTTGTGCACTGGCTTCAGGTACAGTTGCATGGGGTACAAGAGGAGTAAACGGAGTAATGATAAGCGACGAGTCTCTCCCCCCCGCGTCTTGTACTTCTTGCAATTCTTCGTAAGGGTTGGTACTGCTCCCACTGACATTGAAATCCTCCGGGAACGCAACACGCTTGGTTTCAACAATACGGGTGACATGGGAAGGACAATAGAAACGATAACCCTTTGAATGATCAGGATACCCAATAAAGAAGCAGGTAACTGTTTTAGGGTCAAGTTTCCTTAGGAAAGGATTGTAAAGTTTTGCTTCAGCAATGCAGCCCCATACTTTCATATATTTAAGACTCGGTTTCCTTCCTGTCCAAATTCATAAGGAGTTTTAGGGACAGACTTAGAAGGAACTGTATTGAGTATATGAACAGCTGCTTTTAACGCTTCAGTCCAGAGGAATAATGGTAAATTAGTGTTGGCTAACATACTGCGCACCATGTTCATAAGGGTACGATTTCTTCGTTCAGCGACACCATTCTGCTGAGGTGTACCAGGCATGGTGTATTGGTTCACAATCCCCTGGCCCTTACAAAATTCATAAAATGGACCAGGAGCTTGACCCACATCAGTATGTCTTCCATAATATTCACCGCCTCTATCTGATCTCACAACTTTAATCTGACGATCTAATTGCTTTTCAACTTCAGCTTTATAATCTTTAAAAGTTGTAAGAGATTCAGATTTTTCCTTTATAAGATACAAGTACATGTAACGAGAATAATCATCAATGAATGTGATATATGAAGTATGTCCTGTTATACCAGCAATTTGATAAGGACCACTAATGTCAGTGTGAATGAGTTCTAATAAATTAGAGCTCCTAGTGGCTCCTTTCTTATTTGCTAATGTCATTTTGCCTTTAAGACATTTGACACATGTTCCAAAATCGGTGAAATCGAGAGGAGGTAAGACTTCATCCTTTACGAGACAATTTAATCGTTCTCTTGAGATGTGGCCTAAACGTTGATGCCACAACATAGATGAAGTCTCTAAGTCTCGAATTTGTTTCTTTTCCATCTTTGTGAGTGATTCATTAACATTATATGACAACAAAGATTTGGAAAAATTATCATCTAGTTCTAATCTATAGAGACCGCCATCCAGAATGCCAGTACCATAAATAATGGAATCATAGAGAATAGAGAGTTTGCGATGACCATGGGAAACAACAAAACCGTCCATGTCTAACTTTGGTCCTGATACAAGGTTCCGAGTTACCTCAGGAACATATAAGGTATCATAAAGTTTAATACATAAACCAGTTTTCAAAAATAATTGTAATGTTCCTATGGCCTTCACTTCTAATTCCCGATCATCCCCAACTTTAAGTGTTCTTTGGTTTCTTCCCAGCTTCCGGATTGTAAGGAATCCCTGTAGTGAATTGGTAACATGAACCATAGAACCAGAATCAAACCACCAAGAATTAGCAGGAACATTTAAATTAAAGGACTCAAGTATCATGAAAAAATCGTTACCTTTCTTAGCCAGCCACTCCTTGAAGTCAGGGCATTCCTTTTGCTTATGTCCTGTTTTCTTACAGAACTTGCAGTAGGGTTTGCCTAAGGAGTTCTTAGAGCTGGAAGGTGCACTTGTATTAGGAGTTGGATTTGGCTTTTGAACCTTAGAAGCATCCTTTCTTTGATAGTTGTTCTTCCTCTTCTTAGAGCTGGAAGTGGTGAAGTTAGCAACATCAGTAGTGCGATCCATCTTCATGCGCTCTTCCTCCTGCACGCACATAGCGATCAGCTCACTCATCGTCCATTTGTCCTTCTGAGTGTTGTAATTGATCTTGAATGCTTCATAGGACGAAGGAAGCGAAGTGATGATGAAGTGAACAAGAAAACCATCACTGATCTCCATCTCTAGGCCCTTCAACTTATTGGCCATGTCATGCATCATCATGATGTGTTCGCGAATGCCGCTCCTCCCATCATACTTAGTCGTCACCAGCTTGAGGATAAGAGTGCTACCGTGTGCTTTTGATGTTCCCTTGAATTGATCCTCCACAGAAGCCAAATAGGTTTTAGCATCGTCAGAATCAGGAATAGCTCCTCTGATTGAGTTATGAATGGACTGCTTCATGAACATGAGAGACATGCGGTTACACCTAGTCCACTTATCATGGAGTAACTGCTCAGCAGCAGTACTAGTAGCAGTAAGGTCCGCTGGCTTATTCTCTCTTAGAGCACAATCAAAGTCCAAGAGTCCAAGTGTAAGCATGAGGGCATCCTTCCATGCAGCAAAGTTATCACCAGTCAAAGGTGGAATCCCTTGATTGGGTGCTGATAGTGGAAATAAGATGAGCAAGTTATGATACTAAGAAATAAGTCCTAATGTGATCTAAGGGCATGTTATACTAAGGCAGGCATAAATAATGACCATTTTAATTATGAAGATGTGATAATGTCTATTACTAACATCAAAATAATAGACTTAGTAAAATTCTATTTAAACGAAGACAAATCAGCTTTGGCCAGAAGTGTAATCATTTAAATATGTGTGCAAAATAATTGTGACAAATCAGCTTTGGCCAGAAATGAGACAATCACTTTAGTTATGCACTTGTCAAGTCATGCTAAACATAAATGAATTAAATCAGCTTTGGCCAGAATTAAGACATTTCACGTTTGTAATGCATACTTAACATAGCTTTTTATAAGACTTGAACAATAAATAGATGTAGTAAATCAGCTTTGGCCAGAATTAATACATCAAAAGCTCATTCAAGTTAAGCTATATTTGGTTTTACAAAAAATTATCTGATTCTGATTAAGTGATTAAGTATTAACAAAACCAAAGTATTTAATAGCAAACCACCAGTTATCTGATTCTGATTAAGTGATTAAAAATTTTTAGGTCACATTAAACAGCTTAAAAAATAATGAGGTTTCGAATCTTGTGCGATCAGTAATGCTTTGTGCGATAGGTAATGCCTTGTGCGATCGTTAAGGCCCAAAACTTGTGCGATGTAAATAAAGCCCAAGTCTTGTGCGATTAGTTAGGCCCAAAATTTTATGCGATCAGTGAGGCCCAAAACTTGTGTGATCAATAATGCCTTGTGCGATCCACAAGTCTTGTGCGATCCACAAATCTTGTGCGATTTCGCTTGTGCGATCAGACCTTTTTTTTTTTCTTGATCTGACTTGTGCGAATGTCTTGTGCGATCAGACCTTAACTGATCTGATCTTGTGCGACAAAAAGGACTTGTACGATTTATGATTTCGAAACCCACTTAAGGCTGTTTATTGTGATAACTGAAACTCGAAATTTAAGGGATTTTTGGGATAATGTTTCCTATTTTATTTTGATCTAAACTTATCAAATATTTCGAAATTAATAACTAAAATCCATTAACAGTTTTTTTTTCGAAAATTATAATAGATAAAATTTAGATCAAACATTGGAAAACATCCACTAATCCAAATCATATTCTAAATCTTATGGAATTTTCGAGTTTTATTAAGAACATTATGATGAACCCTAAAAAAATAAAACACAATTCTGGGTTCCGAAATCTGAAATTTTAGACTTTTAGTAAACAGATTTCGGATATTATCTTTCCCATTACTATTTCGAGTCAATTTATCAAACTTTTCTTTTTCGAAAACAGGGATTTCGGCAACATGGACTCAAAACAGCCGAGATTTTTAAGGCTTTAAAACTTCCGTTTTCCAGATTTTTGATCCCAGAATAATGGATACAAAACCAGAACTGATTTATCAACATATGCTCTGATACCACATGTTGATCAGTTTTGTTTTAAACTAAATGGAAAACATGAATAACATACCTGTTATGGCATTCAAAGCAGTAGAGAATCCAGTCAGAGATCCAGCCATAGAGTTCGACATCTTTGTCAAGGTGATCCGGTTCCTCCTTAGGGTGTAAAGTTATGATGGTGATGAAACCGAAAGTAGGGTAAGAATCGGTTATGGGGAGAGAGTTCGAAATTGATGTTAATGAGGGTTTGTGATTGTGTAAAGTGTCTAAAACTTTAACTCTCTAATAAGCCCATTATTTATACACCCAAGAGGAAACCTAATTAGTTAATAAGGGTAATATGGTCCATCAACAATTACCAACTAATTATAATAGGTTATTAATATATTTTGATCTAATATAATATAAATGATTATAAAGGCTACAAGATTAAATATTACATAAATAATATATTTAATCTCACACAAATTACCTGATTTGTAGATTTATTCACGTTCTTAATTTGGGTTGTTTTGTATGAATTAGGTCATCATTTGTGGGGAAAGGTTGGAAGATATACTATAGCCATGATGTATTGGAACAATCTCGTTTACTCGCCGTGATTCTTTACCCGTCGAGCATCGCCACTTGTTACCATTGGTATTGATGGACCCGTTGGTACCGGGTAAAACTTCTAATTTTGGTCCCTCACACTCCTGGCCCATTTCCCTTGTAATATTACCTCTCAATTTGTCATATAATGGTGTTATAATTAATGACGTAACATACATATATAGTTTTTAATAAAGATTTCCAATAAACTAAAAGTAAACCTGATTGGTCATAAGTGGGAATTATGAATCTAATGGAAAACATGTGGTTTCACTAGTTGACCCAATCTACAAAAGCCTCAAAATTAAAGTGACACTCGAGTTTTAATTCTCCTCGCAAATGATTGTAAGTGTTTATTATCCCTTGTTAGTTTCTGAACAGGAATGTGGTTGTTATGGCAGAGGAGCGGTATGAAAAAGGGCGAGTTTGAAGGACGTTAGATGGTGTTGATCCGTTTTTTAAATAATATATCAGCATTGTTGGCTTTAGTTCCAAAGTTTATGCCATATGAAAAGATGAATTTTCATTGGCCCATTGATAGTGTCGGGTCTATTTTTTTTTTTTGTGATTGCAGATTTGAAAGATGTAACTAAGAAGTTAATTTTTGGGCTCTTTGTCATGAATGTTGGTAGTGAGTGCAAGTTGGAAAATTTTGGGTGAGTATAATGAAAAATCGTTATGGGACTTATATTGTTACTGGTTCCACGGATGACGTTTACATGTTACTTTCTGAAGAACCATAAAAATTTTAATATGCAGAGGAGAGGACAGGCGGGTCGTGTTCAACTTGGAGAGTGTTACCATCTATATCCTCGATGCGTCTATAACGCTTTCGCAGAGTATCAGTTGCCCGAAATGCTAAGGACACCCTTGCAGTCGCTATGTATTCAAATCAAAAGTTTAAAGCTTGGAAGTATATCCGAATTCTTATCTAAGGCTCTACAGTCACCCAAGTTATTGGCGGTGATAGTCAACTCAAATTTCGATAAATTGTCTATATCTCAAATAATACATCATATTTACTTTCCTCAATTGCTCGTCCATAGGTCCAAAATGCTATCGAGTATCTCAAGGTTATCGGTGCTTTAGATGAGAGTGAAAATCTAACTGTATTGGGTATGCAAATATTTCTATGCTTTGTTCTTAATATGAATGCAGCATGCATTTTGGTAATTTTTTTTCTTGTGTTTTGTATTTGACCGATTAACAGGCCGTTATTTGTCAATGCTTCCTGTGGAGCCCAAGCTCGGAAAGATGCTTATACCGTTCTTATCGACTGCAATATAACTATTTACAACACGTGGAGTTACGATGAAAATTTCCTCCGCGCAATTATCTGCTACGGCCTGTATCCTAGCATTTGCTCTGTCGTGGTATGTTTTCTTAGTTTTTATATCTTATTTCATATTCCTTCGTGTATTTAGTTTACTTATGTATGTAACATATTTTATTGTGTTAAATTTATCTCCAGCATAATGAAAAATCGTTTTCACTCAAAACAATGGAGATGGTCAAGTGCATCTACACTCTGTAAGTTTGTCTGTATTTGTAATCCGTAATTCCTTAGTCTCACTCTCAATTATCACTTTTTAATTGAAAATATTGATTTTGATATGCTTTTCGTTTCCTTTCCTTATTATAGAACTCAGTTAATGCATGTGATTCTAAAATTCCGTACCCATGGCTGGTCTTCAATGAAAAGATTAAAGTGAACTCCATTTTTCTTAAAGATTCAACAGCCATATCGGATTTAGTGCTACTCCTACTTGGTGGGACCCTTTCAAGAGGCGATATTGTGAGTTCACTCATTTCTTCTCTTATAGCGTGTTTTTATAATTATTCGTTAATATTTTTTTTTTATAAAACAGGACGAGCACTTGAAAATGATGGGAGGATACTTGGAGTTCTTTATGGACCCGGGATTAGCCAAAATGTATCAAAGTTTAAGACGGGAGCTTGACAAGTTAATTCAGTGTAAAGTACGTGTGTCACTTTGTTTTTTAATCGGTTATTTTTTATTATAATTTTGTTTTTATTTTATACTCATGAGCTTAACTTGTATGCATCAGTTAACGAATCCCATAATGGACATACATACACACCACGAGCTTTTATCCGCCATACAGTTGCTTCTACCTGAAGATAAATGTAATGGCAAATTCGTATTCAACCGTCAGGTGTTGTATAAAGACTCAAAACCTTATATCGCATCCGTACCAGCGCCAGCACCACCAGCTTCGAGATTAGAAAGTGGACCAGGCGGAGACAATCCCAAAGGTCAACTACAAACATTACTTACGAGAGCCGGGTGCCCTGCCCCAACCTACCGAACCACCGAAATGCCGGACAACCAGTTTCGGTCCATTTGTGAATTCAATGGGATGCATATTATGGGGCACCCTTGCCACAACAAGAAACAAGTAGAAAAAGATGTTGCAACCGAGGCATTAGAACGGCTCACGGGTGGCAACAATGGTAATACTTCAATGATGCTAAAGAAAAGCAAGAAAAGTCACAACTAAGGTTAATGAAATTTTAACCATGATTTAGTATCATTGACCGATGGATGGTTCTAATCGCGTATTTTGACCATTTTGAAGCAACCGATGGTGCACGAAGCAGGGCCGGTCAATGTTAGTTGTATATAATGTAACTTTTTCATAATTGTTTGCTTCAATGGTATGACTAACAAACTGTAGGATTGTATTGAAGCCATTCACTAAATATGGACATGAATCGTATTTTTGTTTTGGCATCTTTTTATTTTGTTAATGAAAGGCCCATGTGAATTTTATGTTCTTCTAAATGAAACAGAAAGCCCAGAAATCAAGGGAAACATAAATTATATCTATCATAAAGTAAACAGGCCAGCTTGGCTTGTTTATTTACGAGCAGAAATAGCTTTTTTTTGGAGCTAGTTGAGTTGTAAGCTATTTGCACAACCCTAATTTCATCCACAATTCTCTCCTTCCCGA
Source organism: Helianthus tuberosus (assembly GCA_030545235.1). Taxonomy (NCBI): domain Eukaryota; kingdom Viridiplantae; phylum Streptophyta; class Magnoliopsida; order Asterales; family Asteraceae; genus Helianthus; species Helianthus tuberosus. The sequence goes on from JARYGA010019949.1 coordinate 49,710, forward strand.
TGCAGATTTCAATATTGGCTGGGGATTTCTTGCTTTTTAGAGCTGGTATCGCCCTTGCTTTCTTGAAGAACACCGAAGTTTATATATATATATATATATATATATGCTTTTATTCCCATACAGTGGCTTATACGTACTCACTCTATTATATTTGTTGGTTGCAGGTTGTACATTAATAGCAACAAAAACTATCAATGATCTTTTGGCCTAGTGGTTAAAGGGGAGGTGAGAAGCTTTGCTTCTCTTGGAGGTCCTGGGTTCAACTCCAGGGGTTTTAATACTAACTTGGTAATACTAACATAATAACTACTAACCCGGTTTTAATCCCTTTTTATTACATGTTTCTTCATGCTTATGTGTGCCTTTTACTTTTATCTTCGATAGATATGCTAGAGAAGACACACATTATCTTCTGTACATATACGAACTTGTGAAAAGAAAGCTGCTTTCATCCTCAACAGATCCAAACTGCCCAGAAGCATCTCTTGTTGAGGTAATAAATTAATGGTTCTTTTTTTCTGTATAATATTTGAAAAATATTTTTGTCTTATAATTTCAGTTAAAACTGTTGGTTTCAGGTATACCATGTGATAACCCTCAAAATTACAGGTATCCGTACAATTAATTAATTCTTACATTGTGCTTAATGACTGTGCTTGATTACAACTGTTGATTTAACTGCTTACTGAATTCTGTTACATACATACATATGCATCACATTCCATGTTGTCACTCCATTCATTACATACAAACATTAGTGACAACCATGATGCACAAAGCGCGGTTAGCACAGTGAGCGGATAACCCAGAGACATGCTGTCAATGCCAGCACCTAGACAGACAATGTTTTTGAGGCCAGTATGAGCCAGGGATAGAATACTACACTAGTAAGGAGTGTAGGGAAGTGAGGACTATAAACTGCGTCACTAGGTGATAGTTATAGTGCCCGGAAGTGCCTAAAGCACACCTTAAATGCAGAATTCTGCACTAAATAACAAAAATTTAGCATTTAATAATGCTAGTAAAGTGCAAAAACTTGGCAAAATAGTCCTAGATACTTTCCAAAGTGTTGGGAATTAAATGTGTCACTAAAAGTAACATAAAAGACACTTTATGGATTAATTTAGCACTTTAACGGACAACACCCAACCGAACAACCGGACTTTACCCGGAACACAAAAATATTGTCAAACATATTGTTTTTATTTTTCTGAGCCAGTTAGGGTCCCCGAACACCCTAACACACCTTATATTATGTTACACATCATAACACACCAACTTAACCTTTTAATCCTAACTAGATTAGTAAACACCCATTGAAACCCAACCCCATACCCCCCCCCCCTTTTTTCGAACCGGTTACATGGGGACACCCCCCCCCCCCCCACGAATTCTTTTTTTTTTATTGGAAGATGTTAGTGGATAATGAAACATTATATTCAATGGTTAATGGTGAAAGTTAGATTATAAGAAGGCACAAAGGTTACACCCATTTCATTCACAAACTTCAAACAACAAACTCCATTTTCTTTTCCTCCTTGCTTGTGTTCGGCCGAAGACCAACCACCACCATACCACCACCTTCAAGTCCTTTTCAAGCATTCCATACATATCCAAGGGTGCTAGAGACCGAACAAGTAAGCTTGGTGTACTCGGAAGCTCAAGGACCGCTCTCGTTTTCTTTTATCCATCACTTTTACGCTTTGAAACTCCCCTAGCCTTGTGCTAGTAGTAAGTGCCTTAGATCTTCATCTTGTTCATATTTTTGTTGGTTAATAGTGAAAAGCATGGTGAAAATATAAGAACTCTAAAGAACATAAACAAAGTCTTGAAGTATAAGCTAACTAAAGATGAAGTATGGTTAAAGTGATGTTGAAATCATGTTTAAAGACATGAACTAGCAAGATGTGAAGGTTAAAAATGTGTAGGATGATGAAGTCATCCACACATAAGTTAAGAACTTGATTACATACATGTTTCTTGAAAAATAAAGATCAAAATGAGTTGTAAACCTGTAGATCTAAAGATCTATGAGTGGTTTTTCGAAAGAACCAAGTGAAAAATATTAGTTTTGTTAAAACTTGGATCTTGTATGAACTAAACACATTTTTAGTAAGTAAACAAGTGTGTAAACACTTGTGTAACAAGAAAATTTTACAAAGAAATATTTTTAGAAAATATTACTAGAAGTTGTAAATGTTCAAACTCTTTAAAAATATAGTTTGTAAGAAACTAATCACATTTTTAACGGTAACAAGATTCACTAATTATGCTAGTAAGTTACTACTTGCTTTTATAAATATTTCAAGTTCATAAGGTTATGATTTATGCTTATTTTTGTCAAGATTGATGATTAGAAATTGGGTATTGTTGATTGAATGATTTTACAAAAGAAAATGATACGCTAGTAAGCGTGGACGCCTCCATTTACAAAGGAAACTCTGGCGAAAATTTTCCAGAATTTCAACACTTAGAAATATTTTTCTAACAAGTATTTACAAATATATTTTTAAATTTATTTTCAAAATAAACTTCGCCAGGATTTTTGTTACAAAAATATTAAAATGCCGGAGGTTGATTTTCGTAAATAAAATTTGATAAATATATATTTAGAATATATATATTTTATAATAAAACGCTTGTGTGATTGTTTGTTATTCTGTGCATTAGATATATTATTTTTAGGGTAAAAATAAAGTAACTTGAGAAATACCATGAAATTACGATTCCAAAATAATACCAACGCTCTCACAAAATAAATATTTAAGTTACACAAGTATTGTTGATTTACGACACACTAAAACGTAACTTAGGTATATTTCGGAAAATACTCTCATACGTATATTTTGATGAAGTATTATTTTGGAAAAGGTATGAGGTAAAACATAATATTTTGGGAGAAATATGTATATTTTGGAATTAAGATGGTTTTGACACGTAAATTAAATATATTTTCTAAGTGGGACTTAAAATATATTTTTTGGAATTAGAATTGTACATGTATA
>JARYGA010019950.1:0-29524 GCA_030545235.1 Helianthus tuberosus
CGATCTTCGAATAATAGCTCGATCCTTGAAGTTGATCGAATAGATCGTCAATCCTCGGTAATGGATACCGATTCTTGATTGTGAGTTTATTCAAGTCCTGAAAGTCTATGCACATCCTAAAACTTCCGTCCTTCTTCTTCTTCTTCACGAATAACACTGGAGCTCCCCAAGGTGAGTGGCTTGGTCTGATGAAACCCTTATCCAACAACTCTTGAAGTTGTGTGGATAATTCTTGCATCTCCGAATGAGCTAATCGGTATGGTGACTTTGCCACAGGTGCGGCACCTGGAATCAAGTCTATTCGGAATTCGACTTGTCGTTGTGGAGGTATTCCCGGCAAGTCTTCAGGAAAGACTTCAGGGAATTTCTTCACAACCGGGATTTCGTCAAGTTTTAGCTCCTTGGCCTTCTTGTCAACAATGTGCACTAAGAATGCTATACATCCTTTTCGAAGGCACTTTCGGGTTTTCATACAGGAAATAATTCATAACGATATTTCGTTTTTCTCACCGTGAACAAGAAGTGTTTCGTTATTAGGAAGGGGGATTCGAATGATCTTGTCGTAACATACAACTTCGGCTTGGTTCGTGGATAGCCAATCCATTCCAACTACAATATCAAAACTACCTAGTTGAACGGGCATTAGGTCAATTTTGAATTTTTGTCCTCCTAACTCTAAGGAACATCCTTTAATAATATTATCCGTTTCAAGCACTTTTCCATTTACTAGTTCGATAGTGAATGGAACATCTAGTTTAGTTGACTTTAGTCCAAGCATATCTTTAAATTCTAAAGATATAAAACTCAAATCTGCACCGGTATCAAATAAAATAGAAGCGAAATGATCGTTGACAGGGAACGTACCGGTGATTACGTTGGGATCCTAACGCGCTTCTTTGTCTCCAACCACAAAGGATCATCTGCGGCCTTTGTTTTCTTTGGGACAGTCTTTCTTGAAGTATCCCATATCAGCACAATTTAAACAGCCTTGGTTTTGTCCTCGTTCATTATCGTTTCTGTTGCCTCCTTCTTCCTTAGTCACATTGTTGTTACCCCAGCATTTTTCGGTGCGGTGCCCCATCTTTCCGCACTTGTCACACTTGATAGTTCAGCAATTACCCATGTGATGATACTCGCATCTGTTGCACTTTGGTGCATTCCCCGCATAACCTTTTGATTTTGTTTCTACTGCTGCTACGAATGCCTTCCCCATTCTCTTTGAAGGGTTTTCCTTTTTCTTATTGCCCGATTTGGATCCTTTCTTAAATTGTGAGAACTTCCGCTTATTGTCATGTGAAGCGGATTCTCCTTGTTTTTCCTTCGCTTTCTCGGTACCCTTCTTGTCAAATTTATTCATCCTCTTCGCTTCTTCGGTTAGATTAACGGAGATTGTGATGGCCTCAGTGACCGTGGTAGGATGTGAAGACGTGACCATACAGTCACACCCTGACTTTTGCGGAAGCGTGGTTATTGGTGTGACTTCTTAATACCATAGCATTCAATCATAACAATGCTAAATGATAAAACCATAAGTTGTTCATCCATTAATAAAGTTTAGAAATACCACAATACCATTGTCTGAAAACATCGATACCAAATTTAAGTTACAAAACATGATTTGTCTGACTGAGTTCATAAAGACTCCACCAAGGACTTTAAATAAAACTTGAGTTTGGAAACATGTATCCCGTCCAGGAATAGGATACACCCCTAAACTCAACAACCATGGATAACATCTTTTATTTAAACGCAGCTTGAAAACACATGCATACCCTTGCCAGATCCACTAGTTCCCTGAAATACATGTAGTTTAAAAATATCAACAAAAGTTGAGCGAGTTCATGTGTTCGTGAGTATGTATAAAACCTTTGTATTCATTGCATGTATGAAAGTCCCGGTATGATAGCAAACAAGGAAAAGATCACCAATGGTTTGCAAGGCCACTGATATGTGTGACGGTGTAGGAAGACTCAAACCTAGCAAAGTTGTACCGGTGTAACGCCCCGAATTTAATTATATGTGTTTACATAAATATTGCTATAATATGTTTTAAGAAATAACTAGGAAGCGAACCTAGTTAGAATGTGAATTAGGATTTTAACTAAGTTAAATAAGTTTTGGCCATTTAAAATAACTATGCATACATGAGGGGTGGAATGTGTAAATAATGAAAGATAGATTACTAAAAACAATAAAAACACACAACACACCCACTGGTGTGCGTGTTTGGTTGCCAGGAGCAAGAGGGAGAAAGAACTCCCCTCATCTTCACAAAATTGAGCAAATTGAAGCCCTAATCATGGCCATAACTCTTGCATGTTAATGAATTCTTGATCATCTAGGCCTACTAAAGCATAAGGTAACAAGAATTTTACGATTTGATGATCTTGTATATATGGGGTTTCAAGAAATCTTTGAGTTTATATGAAATTAAGTATGATAATGAACTAGGACCACCATTTGAACATGAAGAATGCTTGAAATGTATTAAATTAGTGTTAGAGGCGAAAAACCCACTTAGAGTAGAATGGTAGTGATATGTAACATGAAATTTTGGTGTAAATTAGCATAATGAAGTTGTGTTGATGTTATCAATAAGATGTTGCTATGTGGAATCGAATTAGGATGAAGGTTGTATGAGATTTTGGTTGAAATTGATATTCTTGATGTTATTGATATGAACTAGCCATGTTATGCATAAAAGACTAGTACACTATGCTTAATTAGTAGTACGCATGCCAAGTGTTTGTTAAAATGCTTGAATGAGGTGATCAAATGAATTTACAAAGTTAAATGGTTAGAATTGGGAGTTTGTTGATTGTTAATTTGAAGTTGTAAATAACGGAATGAAAAGAACGACATGAATTTAAAGTATGTGATTATGGATTGTAGGAATCAAGGAAGAAAGTTCATGTCGCTCCGGATCTCAATCGAACAACGACAAAGGTAAGTTCTTTGCTTACAAAATATTATGAGCATGTATTAATATAAAACGTTGTTACTTATAGTCGAAGCCGTATATTTGTTTTGAGTTATTGTAAATCGAATATATGATGTGGAAATGGGATGAATGAGTTAGAAAGGATAATGTGCTAAGTTGAGAAAGTTATGTTCAAATGAAGGTTTAAATGAATCTTTTTAGGCTGACTAGTAATTTGATGTCGTATGAATTATCTAATTCAAATGTCTAATTGATTGGTTGTATGTAGGTAAAGCTACTTGATGGATGGCACTACTTGGTTCGAACACACTTATGATGCACGCTTCCGAGAAGATCTTAGTTACGGGTCATACTTTTGTTAAATGATGTCTTTTATTAAAAACGGGTCTTTTGTAAGTAACTAACCCGGTAGTTGTAGAATGTTAAATGTAACACCCCGAAAATTTCGTCCAATAATGTATTGACACGTGTCATAAGCTTTGAACGTGTGAAAGAATACTTTAGAGGGACTAAAGTTGACAAACAATGAAACTATGTAAATATAAGGGTTCAAAGTGTCAACAACGAATAAATATACTTTACAATAACCCTACATGATGTTTATAACCTAAAACGAATAGATCATGGATCATACGAAGCGAATTGTGAAAGAAAGTGAGAGATTACAAACTACAGGGGTTAAATGTGCCAACATGTTTAAGTTATACCTCTGAGTGACCTTTTGACAAACCCGAAGCATTGTAATGATTAATTATGCTCACTAGAATGTACCACAAAAATTTCATGAAGTTTCGTTATCGTATGAGCAAGTTGTGATAAAATCCGTGTGCAAGGGTTAGAACCGTCAACATTGAAATTTAGGGCTTTACGGGTGATCACAAAGTTACCCGAGGACTTGACAAAGTGGGTATAAGTATTAAAGCCCCTATTTATAAAATACAAGGCCTTAAAATGCAAGAAACATGATGAAAACGACCTTTCGGGGGACTAGGGACCAAAGTGCAAACAAGAAAACATGTTTAACCTGATCAGAAGGGGAATGCGGCCCGCTTTGGATTTATTAAAACTTAATGCGGGCCGCCTGAGACTATCAGATGCAGAAAAACATCACAGGTGGCTGTTCCAGCCTCCTAACCGACTTAAATGGCAAGTTTTCGATCCTATGGGCTGCCTAAAGTGGTTTATAGCTTGTAGAGGGCACATGTAATGATCTTGGGTCATTGCTAGACTTGTATGGCACCAATCCATGATGATTAAAGTTCATACATAACCCACATGTTGCAACATTCAAGCATACTTCATTTCTGATCATTTTCTGGAACTCCCAAGCTGTTATAAGACTTCCAAATCATCCATTAGACACATGTAAGTACTCTTGACCTTTCTAAATTGGGTATTGATTCGATTATAGCCTAGAAATCAAACCGTCGTAACTACGGTTTGACTTCGCGATAAATCACAAACGGTCCAGAGGTTTGTCGAATCGAAAGTTGTTATAAGTTGGTATTTATATGGGTAATAAACCCCTAAAAGGTCAGCCACTGATTTCAATCTTAGCTATGTCGTTTGTCGAGTCAAACTTCTTCCGAAAAGTCAACAGAAATGTTAATCGCATATTTAATGATACGGAAGACGTGTAATCTGTTTTATCAGTTATATAACATGAAAATAAGTATAATAACTTGTCTAAGCTTGTTTGATTCGACAACTTTATGTTTTGAACCGATTCGGAACCGAGAGACGCAAAAGTTTGACTTTTGCTTTGACCTCAGTTCTGACCCGATTTATATAGGTTTAGACATGCCTTAAAGTTCCATTAGGACCTAGTTGCATGTGTGTATAAGCCTCTGCGTTTATACCACTCGAATCCCTAATCGTCCGACGTTTCCGTTAAATGCCTAAATAATGACCATAATACCCTTATAGCCATAAAACGAGATTTTTAGAAATATGAAAGTACAATAATCTTAGTTACTGATTATTGAACATGTCTGTAAAATTTCACGTCAATCGGAAGTCTAGATTAGGAGTTATGCTTAATGACGTAATTATAACGGTTATTAATAATTAAACGGCGTCATTAGCGTAAAACCTATCTAAACCCAATTTTTAACACCAAACCTTTTACCAACTGATGTAATATAATATTTTGGGATTTTTGAAGATTTTTAATTATTTTTAAATTGATCATAAGCTTGGATTAGTGCCTTAATTCGGTTAATACCGAATATACCCTTTTCGGCCATAAAATGAGTTTTACAAATCCTTTTGATGCCAATCCAATTGCTACTAATTTTAAATATTAAATAGAGTGTTTTGAACCTGTTTAACTGATCAGGAAACTCAGAATCCTATTTTAACCCATACGTCGCTTAAAACGGCTTTATACGTGTATTATACGCATAATTAGGGTTTAAAACTATTTTGACATATAAGACTTATAACCAAATGTTATAACTTGTTAAAATAAACTATTTTACTGATGTATTCAGACCCGGTTCACAGAAGCTTAATTAACTTCTTTTATAATCTTTAAAATGACCAAAATACCCCTACGGGGCTTTTTATGAGATTAAACTCGTTGTGGGCATAACAGAAGGTATCCCACTGATATCACAACATATTTAAGGCATGTTAACTTAGGAAACCTGTTTAGGACTCTTCGGTTACCCGTTACGCTTCATACGCGTTCGGTTCGGTTTATGTAACTAGTTTGCATAAATTAGCCGAAACGGGTCAAACCTTATCGTTATTATCTCAAAATCCAGAATGTGTTTAGATTACCCATATTATACAAGTCTTCAAACTTGTCGGGTCTAAATCACATTCTTTTCCGGTCTCCGCTTTATCATGCGTTTGAACCGTATCTTCTTCTTCTTCTTGAAAACTAACCGGTCTAAGTCAAGGCTTAATTAAAGACCCGTTAGGATTCTAATAGGTTATTAAAAACCTTCGTTCTAGATTTAGGAGCCCAGTAAAAGCTATCTGTACTTGCTGATTTGATACGGCTGGGATTGAATTTATATTTAGCTCAGGTAAATACTTTTAACTTATTTCCCTATACGGGCTTGGGTACGGTATATAAAATACCGCTTGGTCGGGCGTTGAATATTTAATCTTATTATGGTTAAATGATTGAGATGTCTCCGTTTAATTTGTTTTGTTGCTTAAAGCCTTTGGGGGGTTAATGACCGTGTCCCGGATATCCCTGGCATCATTTTTCGAAATGGCCACGACCTTAGCGCTCAGGTGTAGGCGTACACCTGTCAGTGTCTCATAAATAAAGTGGTGTGTTTATTGATCTTTAACCCGGCTCGATCCGGGCTACTGAACGCATAAGAAACATGTAAATCATGTACAAGTTTATATATTTAAATAAGTATCCCAAGTTATAAAATATTATTTGTGCCATGTGCATTCAAATCAATCATTTTCTTAAACCCTTTTTAAAATGAGTCGGTTGATTGTATTTACCAGTGTAAACTGACGTATTTTCCCAAAAAGGCTAAGTGCAGGTACTAATTGGAATTGGCTGGCTACTCCTAGCATCAATAAAGAGTCTCGCAAGCTTAGATGCCTAAAGTCTGTTGAACCATGTTATTTTATTTGCGATCCGCCTGTGGATCCTTTACTTCCGTTGTAATACTTTGATGTTACACTATTACGGATTGTAATATATTTATCCTTTTGCTTCCGCTGTGCATTTATATATTGTGTTGTTTGACTATGATGTTGCCAACCACGTCACGTTACTCCCCTACCGGGCCCACCGGTAACACGTGGAAATTTGGGGTGTGACATTAAACTAGTAGTTAAAGACTATGTAGTTGGTTATGAACTTTTGGGTTGTGGAAATCTTTTGTGACCCTTTCGTTAGCTTTTATGATGTAAATACAAAAAAAATTACTTATGAATTATTCGACCCGTTTAGTATTTTGTCAAACGAAGCCCGTTACTTTCTTTTAAAAGTTTAGACCTTTACAACCGGGCTTCTAGCGGGAAGACATAGTCACCACTATGGGCCACCCTGGCCTCATGGGTGTGGGCTCGCTACACCCAAATAGATCTATCACTCATGCCCCTCGGTTCTACAAGAGGATTGATGGCCTCAAGTATACACCTACCCAATCACATGATCTATGGTTCTTTCCTAGGCTAACCATACCAATTGTATTGTAAGTAATCCCTTTGTAACATGTATTTCACCCCCGAAGTAAATAAACAAAACAGTTTAAGAAAAGGGGGACATGAACTCACAGTATTGCGTCCTCAGCTCGTAACTCAAACTCTGTCAGCAAACATGACTACCTACAGTGTACTAACGTCTATTAGACGGACGGGTCGTGCCTTTGCTTAGTATTAATGTTTTGGAGTTACGTTTCTTATATTAATCCAAGTTATAATTAATTGTCAAAATAATATTTCAACTTTAATTATATTTGGTTTTGGAATAATTGTTTAAGCAATATTTCTGTATTAATACTTCTCAAGTATTTAACTTTGTATTTCCTTCCCAAGGATGGGGTATCTTATACATGTATATCTGTATTAGTGTATTTGTAAATTTCCGAAATAATATATTTCCAAGTCTCACTTTAGAAAATATATTTATACTCATTTGTCTCAAAAATAATGTATTGTCCAGAAAATATATATTTTTCCCAAAAATCATATATCTTCTAAATATACTAAGAAAATATATTTTAACTTCCCCAAAATAATATTTTCCCTTTTCCAAAAATAATATTTACCAAATATATATATGTAACAGTATTGTTTTGGATAGTAAATTTCACGGTACTTTATTAAGTTATATTACTTTACCCTAAAATAATATAACTATTTCACCAAGTATACAAATAATCACACAAGTGTCTTAATATGTATATATATTCTAAATATATATATGTTTACCCATTTCTATTTGTAAAAACTATCCTCCAATACTTGTATTTTTGAAATAAATCTTATGGCAAAGTTTATTTTGATAACCAAAGTTAAATACACTTGTAAATACTTGTTAGAAAATATTTTTCTAAGTGTTTGTATTTTTAGAAATTTTTGCCATAGTTTCCCCTAAAAATGGAGGTGTCCATGCTATTAAATCATTTTCTTTTCAAAAATCATCACAACAATAATCAACAATCCAACCTAAACAATATTTTTCTTACCAAGTGCAAGAACAATACATTTTACATAACAATATGAACTTGATCTTTTCACAAAAACTTGTAGTAACTTGGTAAAGTGTTTAGTGGGTTTAGTTATCCCTTAAAGTGTGTTTATTCCTTTAAAAATCTCATTCTTAAAGAAACTAGGTGTTTACAACTTGTAAACATATTCTACAAAAATGTTCATTTATTAGATCTTCTTGTTTCATAAGTGTTTATACACTTATTTCATCACCAAAAATAGTGTAGTTTAAGTAAAAACCATGATCTTCTAAAAATCATATTTTGAACTTGGTTTTCTTGGAAAGTCATTCATAAATCTCGAATCTATGAGTTTACTAGCTCACTTTATTTATTATTTTTTCAAGAAATCATCTTATTATTCAAGTTCATGTTCATGCATGAGGATGATCTTCTTTTGTTAGCACATAATCATCCTCTAACTTGCTACATCATGTGTTTAATCACAATCTAGCAAGCTCCATATGATGATCAACATCATATTCCCAAGTAACAACAACAAGTATCATAAATATACTTAAACAACATTATTTCAACAAGATTTCATCATATGTAAGCTTATGTTTATGATTCTTGTTTAAGTCTTTTAGTGTTCTTGTGATAATCAATATACTACAACTTTTAACCAACAAAATGAGAAGTAAAAACTAGTAACAAGAAGCTTACAACTAGCTCAAAGGCTAGGGAAGATCACATTAGATTGAAGATGACAAAGATGGTGGATGAAAGCAATGGATGGAGGTTCTTCAAGTTCTACAAGCTTCAAGCTCCATGAAACCCCTTCTAGCTCCTTGGAATGATCTTGAAATGGGATGAATGAGGTTGGATGATGGATGTAAGGTGGTGGTGGTGGTGGCGGCACTTCCTAGGCCGAGAGGGAAAGGAGAGAGTGAGGGAGATGGAGTGTAGCTGTGAAGTGAAATGATGAAGATCTTATGAATCAAAGGCCATACTTATAATCTTCTCTTTCTCAATATCATGTCCACCAAATCAAGCAAAATCAAATATAAAATAGAAACAAAATCTAGTGGGGTATGGGGGTGGGTCCTTGTGACCGTAAATCATGAGGGGGGGGGGGTAATTATAACTTTGAATGGTAAATGGTTAGTTATTAATTCAAATCCAAGTGTATGGTTGCTAGTGTTAGTTACTAGATATTCTAGTGGGTGTTATGGTGTTCGGGGATCATAACTAGCCAAGAAATAATAAAACAATGTTTCTGGCAATATTTTGGTGTTCCGGGTAATGTCCGGTTGTTCGGTTAGATACCGGTTCGTTAAAGTGTCAAGCTATTCCGTTTAGTGTCTTTTATGTAACTTTTTGTGGCACTTTTAATTCCCGACACTTAGGAAAGCATTCAGGACCATTTAGTCAATTTGCTGAATGTAACTAGCTTGTTAAAAAGCTGAATTTTGCTGAAAAATGCAGAATTCTGCACTTTAAGTGGGTTTTAGGCACTTCCCGGCACTTAAACTATCACCTAATGACGCAGTTTTATGGTCCTTACTTCCCTACACACCATACTAGTGTAGTACCTTGTCCCTGGCCCAAACTGGGTCTCAAAACACTGTCTGTCTATGTACTGAACCCCGTCAGCATATTCTCGTTCTATCCGTTAACTGTGCTAACCGTGCTTTGTGCATCATGTATGTCAATATAGTTTGTATGTGATAATGATGTGACATTATGTAATATGTGATGCACATGTAAGTATGATGCACTAATCAGAAAGCAGTTAAGTAATTCAGCACAGTCATTAAGCACTTAATTAATATTAATTAATTGTACGGATACCTGAATTTATGAGGGTTGTCACATTCTCCCCCTGTTAAGAAAATTTCGTCCCGAAATTTAAGTTCTGGTACTAGATGCAGGGGTCTTGGGGAAAAATGTGGGTATTTTTCTTTCATACGATCCTCACGCTCCCAAGTGAACTCTGGGCCGTGTTGTGCGTTCCAACGAACCTTGACGAGTTTGACACTACTCCGTCGTGTCTTGTTAACCTTCCAATCAGTAACCTCCACAGGTTCTTCAGTAAACTGGAGTGTGTCATCAATGTGAACTTCGGCGGCAGGTATGACAACTGTTTCTTGAGTTGGGCTCTTTTTCAGGTTAGATACATGAAATGTATCATGAACGCCATTAAGTTCTGCGGGTAGATCCAACTTATAAGCTACAAGACCAATCCTCTCCAGGATTCTGAACGGTCCAATGTATCTCGGGTTCAACTTCCCACGCTTCCCGAAGCGTGCTACACCCTTCCAGGGTGAAACCTTTAACAAAACCATATCTCCTACCTCAAATTCCAGAGGTTTCCTTCTTTGGTCCGTGTAACTCTTTTGTCGATCACGAGCCGCCTTTATGCGCTCTCGGATCTGTGTAATCTTATCAGTCTTCTCTTGAACCAATTCAGGACCAACAAGCTGTCTATCACCCGAGTCTGCCCAGCATAGCGGTGATCGACACTTGCGTCCTTAAAGAGCTTCAAATGGTGCAGCTTGGATACTCGCATGGTAGATGTTGTTGTATGAGAATTCTACCAAGGGTAAGTGAGTGTCCCAACTATCACCCATATCCATCACGCAAGCTCGTAACATATCTTCCAACGTTTGGATCGTTCGTTCGCTCTGGCCATCTGTCTGCAGATGGAATGCAGTACTCAGATTCAACTGAGAACCAAAGGCTTCTTGGAAGGATTGCCAAATCCTTGACACAAACCTTCCATCTCTATCAGAAATGATCGAGAGAGGCACTCCATGTCGTGCAACAATCTCTCTCAGGTATAGCTCAACAAGCTTACTCGTATTATCCTTCTCCTTAATTGGCAAAAAGTGTGCAGATTTGGTCAGACGGTCCACGATTACCCAAATCATATCGTGACCTCTGGGTGTTCTTGGCAATTTCGTTATAAAGACCATTGAGATCTGCTCCCATTTCCACATGGGTATTTCAGGTTGTTGCAGAAGACCTGAAGGCTTCTGATATTCTGCCTTTACCTTGGCGCAAGTCAAACATTTACCAACATACGTTGCAACATCGCCTTTTAGTCTCGGCCACCAATAGAAATCCTTTAAATCCTGGTACATTTTATCCGATCCTGGATGGATCGAGTACCGTGACTTGTGAGCTTCATAAAAAATAACGTCTCTCAAACCACCAAAGAGAGGAACCCAAATTCGTTTCATGAAACACAACGTTCCTTCCTCATTTGGTACCAATTGTTTCTCCATCCCACGAAGATATTCATTCTCAAGATTCTCTCCCTTAAGTGCTTCTCTCTGCGTAGCACAAATGTGCAATGAGAGATCCGTTTGAACAATCATTTCCAAGGCCCTAACCCTTAGGGGCTTGATTCTTTCCTTCCGACTCAAGGCACCGGCGACCACATTCGCCTTCCCTGGGTGATACTTGATTTCACAATCATAATCATTCAACAATTCTACCCATCGCCTCTGTCTCATGTTAAGCTCTTTCTGGTCAAATACGTGTTGCAGACTCTTGTGATCAGTGAAGATTGTGCATCGCGTGCCATACAAGTAATGTCGCCAGATCTTTCATGCAAACACCACCGCGCCTAACTCCAAGTCATGCGTGGTGTAATTCTTCTCATGGATCTTCAACTGGCGTGAAGCATAAGCTATAACTTTCTGTCGCTGCATCAACACGCAGCCTAAACCTTGGCGCGAGGCGTCGCAATATACCGCGAAGTCATCAGTGCCTTCGGGTAGGGATAAGATGGGTGCGTCACAAAGCTTGTTTTTCAACAACTGAAATGCTTCTTCTTACTTGTCTCCCTATTCGTACTTCTTATCTTTCTGTCTAAGGGAGGTCAAAGGTTGAGCGATTTTCGAGAAATCCTCAATAAATCTGCGATAATATCCTGCCAAACCTAGGAACTGACGGATCTCGGTTGGCGTCTTTGGAGTCTCCCAATTCTTGATTGCCTCGATCTTTGTGGGATCCACATGGATTCCATTTCCATTAACCACGTGACCAAGGAACCGAACCTCGCGTAGCCAGAACTCGCACTTTGAGAACTTCGCGTACAACTTCTCTTTCTTAAGCAGCTCTAAGATAGTTCTTAAATGTTGCTCATGTTCTTCCTTCGTCTTTGAGTATATCAAAATGTCGTCAATGAACACGATCACAAACTTATCGAGGTACGACTTA
Organism: Helianthus tuberosus; assembly: GCA_030545235.1. Taxonomy (NCBI): domain Eukaryota; kingdom Viridiplantae; phylum Streptophyta; class Magnoliopsida; order Asterales; family Asteraceae; genus Helianthus; species Helianthus tuberosus. Next base: position 12,304 of record JARYGA010019950.1, read on the forward strand.
CAAACTCTGTTCATCAAATCCATGAATACTGCTGGCGCGTTTGTCAGATCAAACGGCATAACCAGGAACTCGTAATGTCCACGTCTTCGGAATACTTTCCTCTTGAATTCTCAACTGGTGATAACCTGATCGAAGATCGATCTTGGAGTAACAACTCGAACCTTGTAGTTGATCGAACATGTCATCTATCCTTGGCAATGGATATCTATTCTTGATGGTCAATTTGTTCAGCTCGCGGTAGTCGATACACATGCGGAAACTATCGTCCTTCTTCTTAACAAACAGCACTGGAGCTCCCCAAGGCGAGAAGCTTGGTCTGATAAATCCCTTATCCAATAGCTCCTGAAGTTGCGTTGACAGCTCTTGCATCTTGGAGGGCGCAAGTCGATAAGGTGCCTTAGCCACAGGCGCAGCACCTGGAACTAAGTCAATGTGGAACTCGACTTGTCGCTGCGGCGGCAATCCTGGTAAGTCTTCGGGGAAGACTTCAGGATATTCCTTAACAACTGGTATATCTTCTAACTTCGGCTCAGCGGCTTCTTTATCCACAATGTGCGCCAAGAAGGCAACACATCCCTTCTGCAAACACTTTCGAGCTTTCAAACAGCCAATGATCCTTAGAGGCGTATTGCGCTTCTCTCCATGTACCACAATTGTTTCTCCATTTGCCATCAGAATGCGAATGATCTTCTCGTGACATACAATCTCTGCTCGGTTGCTTGACAACCAATCCATCTCTACTACCACGTCGAAGCTTCCTAACTCGACTGGCAGCAGATCAAGCGTGAACTCGTGCTCTCCCAGTTCTACCATGCAACCCCTAATAACTTCATTTTCTTCTACTAGCTTCCCATTAGCTAGTTCTATCGAATATGGAATGTCTAACTTACTGGCTACCAACCCAAGTATATTCTTAAATTCTAGCGATACAAAACTATAATCGGCACCGGTATCAAATAGTACAGATGCAAAGCGTTGATTGATAGGGAACGTACCAGTAACCACATTTGGATCTTGGCGAGCTTCCCTCACACCGATGTTAAAGACTCTTCCATGTGCTTGATTGAGCTTTGGGCACTCTCTCTTGAAATGCCCCACGTCTCCACAATTTAACTCAACCATTACCTTTTCCGTTACCACCTTGAGCATTGTTTTGGTTGCGGTTTCAACTCCCAGCTTGATTCGCGAAATTACCATGATTTCCGTTACCGCCTTTTCCTCCTTGAGGGCGGTTTCCGTATCCATTTCCTCCTCGGTTGTTGTTTCCATTACCAAAACCCCTTTGGCCCCCACGGCCAGTACCAACCCAACATGTTTCTTTCGAGTGACCAACTCTTCCACAAGATTCACATTTTCCAACTCGGCACCGTCCATGGTGATGCAACTGACACGCATCACATTTGGGCAAAGTGCCCACATACCCCTTTCCTTTGGCCTTGGCCAGTGCGTTTGTCTCATCCTTCTTGATCATACTGCTGGTACCTATCTTGAAGTTGGAGAACTTCCGTTTGTTCTCACCCGATGACTCCACGTGAGTCTCCTTCTTCTTTTGATCAGAAATCGAAAACTTGTTTAACCGGATAGCTTCTTCAGTCAATGACACGCTCAGATCGATAGCCTCAGTAATTGTCGGCGGCTTTGACGTTGTTACCATACTCATAATCTGGGGCGCCAACCCCCAAATGAAACGCTCAACACGCTTGAATTTCGGAGTAACCATATATGGTACCACGTGAGATAGATCGTGAGATCTCTGCACATACTCCACGATCTTGGGGCCATCCATCTTGAGGTTCCAAAACTCTGTTTCCAATTTTTGAATTTCGGCCCTGGAGCAATACTTTTTATGCATGAGCTCCTTTAATTCATTCTATGTCAAAGCGTATGCTGCCGCCTCTCCCAGAGTTTGGACTTGGAGATTCCACCACGAAAGCGCTCCATCTATGAACAATCCAGAGATGTAGGTGACTTGCTGATCTGGTGCGCATTTGCTCATTCTTAGCACCGAATCGGTCTTCTCTGTCCATCGAACAAAAGCCACAGCACCCCCGGTGCCGTCAAAATTCAGTGGTTTGCAGTCTAAAAACTGTTTAAAGGTACAGCCTGTACAAGTAACGTCATTCACAGAAAGCATCAGCAATTGCACATGGAATATCCAAATGTAACGTAATGTGTCTCAAGCGACTTAAACATTACCATGGGGTGGGTTGTTCCTCGAGGTACCCCCGCTAGTTTCAGCGCGTGAGGCCTCGTGCTCTGCTATTGCCCGTGAAATTCGTTCTTGTAATTCGGCCTCGGTAGTGGGCAATCGTGTCTCTCTTCGTGGAGGCATCTTCTATAAGAAGATTGTATAGGTCAGGTTGTATGCATATAAGTATGTAGTACGCGTATGTTATAACATCCATCAACACAAGTAAATACATAACATCCCATGTCATAACACAAACAAGTAATCCAACAACGTATATAATGAGAATGTTGCGATTGAGCTTTCATATATCAAGACCACAAGTACAGTTTTACATGTTCCATAATATATGATACATCAAAATGGGACTAAAGGGTCACATCTCCCCTGTCCAAAACGTCTACCAACTACAATAATCAAAAGTCAGAAGTCAAAGCGTGGTCTTCAAAAAGTTATGCAATCTGGCTCAATAGCTGCACTCTCATCAACGGTATGCTATCTGCATAAAACCAAAAACCTCTAAGCTGATGGTGGAGGAGGATGAGGTGGAGGAATGAAAAGCAAACGGCGCATACGCGCTAACTCCTCCTCTAGAGTATGAACGAGATGTAACAAACAGCTAATCTGCTGCTCCATGGTAAGAAAACAGGTATCGAAATCCGGGTAAGGAAAAAGTGGAGCAACAAACTGTGATGGACCAGTACCAGGTGGAGGACGCGGGATCCTCTCTAGCTCCGTGACTCAACGACTCAACATATCCTGATGGAGCTGCAAGGATAAAAGCAGATCATCCCTCGAGTATCCAATGTGGAAGGGATGGTATGGATCAGATATAGGCATCACGTTGGGTGGAAACCACATAAGTGGCTCGCCCGTGGGTGCAGAAGAAGGAGCAGTGTGTGTAAACTATGGCATGAAATGATCGGCTGCTGACACAAAAGGTACGTGACCGGGATGCTGACTCGATGAACCTTCCCCGGGACGGGGAGGAGGGATATCCTGAAGAAATGTGCTGGGTAAATTTGCGCGGTGGATATCTGATATGTGTGGGTGAAATGGAGCAAAGTCAATGGGTGCATATGTGGGTGTAGGAGAGGGAGTAACTGGTCTAACAAAAGGAGGTAAATCGTCGTCGTCCTCGATCCACCCATTGTGGGTGAATGCATATCCGGGGTCAACTTAGGCTGCAAAAGGGGAACGATCAACAAGTACAGGGATCGGGCCAGGCAGAGGTGGTGCAACAACTGGTATGTCAACGTGATCATGCTCCGGTAGGGGATCAAGAGCAGGCATGTGCTCTGGTGCAACCAAAGTTTCAGGGTTAGCTGGAGCAAGCTCATGGTTAGCGGGTACATCAAGGAGCTGCTCGTCAGGAACGACAGGTGCATCAATGGGCTGCTCAGCAGGGATAAAATCAATCTCCTGCTCAGGGTTGAAATCAGGATCAACAGGTGCCTCAAAAGGCTGCTCATCTGGAACAAACTCAATCTCATGATCAGGGTCAAAATTATGTGGAAAGACAGGATCCATCTCATCATCAAAATCAAAATCATGATCATCGTCGTGTGGACCAACAGGTGCGGCGGACATAGCGGTGTCCGAATCAGAATCAGTGGGATACCGCTGTAATCCCAATGCGTGTAAAGTACTGGAAGACACTGACTCGAATGAGTCAGGACCCGAATTGTCAGAAGGAGCCTCGACAACAGGAATCTCATCCTGTGGAACAGCAATGTCATCAGCAACTGGAATCTCAACAAGAGGGATAACAACATCATCATCGGCTGGAGCCCCACCATCCTGGGCATCCTCAGGGGACCCTCAATAAACAGATCGATGTCGTCATCAGACATGGCGTCTAGAGGCAGATCCTCAAGAGGAACTACAGCAAGAGGAAATGGAGCAGGGATCGGAACAAGAGGTAGATCCCCGTCAGGAAGACCATCAGCTAGTGGTAGATCGCCTCCAAAATCCGGCAAGGCGAAAGACTCAGTATCATCTGAAAGCATCTCTGGATTTGTGGCCATCTCGTCATCTGAAACTATAGCCATCGGGTCTATGGGGTCGGATGCTCCGCTCTCTGAAGAGGACATGGTGTCTATAACAAATCAATCACAAGTATGCACATATATCAACAATCGTAAAATAAGCATGTAAGTAATAACAATGTAGGCATGTATACAATCCTAGTCTTCCCAAGACTATCCCACCCAGCCTCTCAGACTGAACTACTTCGTCTCTCAGACTAAACCTCCCAGTTTCCCAAACTGAACTACCCAGCCTCTCATGCTAAACCTCCCAGTTTCTCAAACTGAACTACCCAGCCTCTCAGGCTAAACCTCCAAGTTTATCAAACTGCCCCAACTAGTCTCTCAGACTACCCAGTCTCTCAGACTGAACTACCCAGTTAGTCTGTCAGACCAACTCCCCAGTCTCTCAGACTGAATTACCCAGCTAGTCTCTTAGACTAACACCCCAGTCTCTCAGACTGAAATTAGAAATGAATTCTTTGAAATGTATTTTGTGTATTTTTATTTGTAAAAATAGTTGTTTCCCGGATCTGGACACTTTGTGTATGCAATGAAAACATTTCATGAGAGCCCTAATGATCGTAGTCTAGACTCAAGAAGAATCCTAGTTCGCTACGATCGAAGCTCTGATTCCAAGCTGTCACACCCTGACTTTTGCAGAAGCGTGGTTATTGGTGTGACTTCTTAATACCATAGCATTCAATCATAACAATGCTAAATGATAAAACCATAAGATGTTCATCCATTAATAAAGTTTAGAAAATACCACAATACCATTGTCTGAAAAAACATCGATACCAAATTTAAGTTACAAAACATGACTTTTCTGACTGAGTTCATAAAGACTCCACCAAGGACTTTAAATAAAACTTGAGTTTGGAAACATGTATCCCGTCCAGGAATAGGATACACCCCTAAACTCAACAACCATGGATAACATCTTTTATTTAAACGCAGCTTGAAAACACATGCATACCCTTACCAGATCCACTAGTTCCCTGAAATACATGTAGTTTAAAAATATCAACAAAAGTTGAGCGAGTTCATGTATTCGTGAGTATGTATAAAACCTTTGTATTCATTGCATGTATGAAAGTCCCGGTATGATAGCAAACAAGGAAAAGATCACCAATGGTTTGCAAGGCCACTGATATGTCTGATGGTGTAGGAAGACTCAAACCTAGCAAAGTTGTACCGGGCTTCCGGCTGGAAGACATAGTCACCACTATGGGCCACCCTGGCCTCATGGGTGTGGGCTCGCTACACCCAAATAGATCTATCACTCATGCCCTCGGTCCTACAAGAGGATTGATGGCCTCAAGTATACGCCTACCCAATCACATGATCTATGGTTCTTTCCTAGGCTAACCATACCAATTGTATTGTAAGTAATCCCTTTGTAACATGTATTTCACCCCCAAAGTAAATAAACAAAACAATTTAAGAAAAGGAGGACATGAACTCACAGTATTGCGTCCTCAGCTCGTAACTCAAACTCTGTCAGCAAACACGACTACCTACAGTGTACAAACGTCTATTAGACGGACGGGTCGTGCCTTTGCTTAGTATTAATGTTTTGGAGTTACGTTTCTTATATTAATCCAAGTTATAATTACTTGTCAAAATAATATTTCAACTTAAATTATATTTGGTTTTGGAATAATTGTTTAAGCAATATTTCTGTATTAATACTTCTCAAGTATTTAACTTTGTATTTCCTTCCCAAGGATGGGGTATCTTATTCATGTATATCTGTATTAGTGTATTTGTAAATTACCGAAATAATATATTTCCAAGTCTCACTTTAGAAAATATATTTATACTCATTTGTCTCAAAAATAATGTATTGTCCAGAAAATATATATTTTTCCCAAAAATCATATATCTTCTAAATATACTAAGAAAATATATTTTAACTTCCCCAAAATAATATTTTCCCTTTTCCAAAAAGAATATTTACCAAATATATATATGTAACGGTATTGTTTTGGATAGTAAATTTCACGGTACTTTGTTAAGTTATATTATTTTACCCTAAAATAATATAACCATTTCACCAAGTATACAAATAATCACACAAGTGTCTTAATATGTATATATCTATATCTATACTACTTTAATAAGCATATAGGAAGGGCAGAAATGGTCATTTGCCACTTTACAAGTCTTGAAAGCATATTGTACAACTAACTAAAGCATAAATGTTGAAACTGATAAATCAACAAAATTTTGGGCGGCCAAACAAATTTTGGGCGGCCAAATGTGGATTCAAATTTTGAATCCCTTTACTCACCCCAACACACTTTAATCGCCAGATCTGGTTCTTTCTTAGGGAAACCCTAAAACACTTTTCTCTCTTGCGATTATATTCCTAGAATAATCTCATCTCTGGATCCACTTTCAAGTCGACCCCAATCTATATCTATACTACTTTAATAAGCATATAGGAAGGGCAGAAATGGTCATTTGCCACTTTACAAGTCTTGAAAGCATATTGTACAACTAACTAAAGCATAAATGTTGAAACTGATAAATCAACAAAATTTTGGGCGGCCAAACAAATTTTGGGCGGCCAAATGTGGATTCAAATTTTGAATCCCTTTACTCACCCCAACACACTTTAATCGCCAGATCTGGTTCTTTCTTAGGGAAACCCTAAAACACTTTTCTCTCTTGCGATTATATTCCTAGAATAATCTCATCTCTGGATCCACTTTCAAGTCGACCCCAATCACCGATTTCCTCTGGTTATGCTAAAAACGTTTAGGGATTTGCAGATCTTGAAAAGAGAAGAGAAATATAAAGAGAACGTTCCGGGCTATGACCTCCGACGACGATAAAGCAGGTCTGTCACTATCAACTTTTCAGTTTCTGTCACTATGCTTTCTTCTCAAGAGAAACCCTTTTTTTAAACGGCGTAGAGAAACCCTAAAACACAAAATTGGTCGGATCATGAAAGATTTTCGACCTGAAATCGCTGTTAGGGGCCACAATCAAACGCACAAGAGGTTGAGAGGTATGGTTTATGTGGTTTACTTGATTCTGGTACTGGATTATGTTGATGGCTACGAACTCATGGTTATAAACCCTATACATTTTTTCGAATCTTATTTGTTTACGAATTTTTTGATTTTCAGTTGTTCAATGGATGATTCAGATCTCTGTTTAGCAGGTCTGTTAACTTCGTTAGTCCATCTTTATTTGTTGTTGGTTTCGTTTTGATTCAAGGTTTTAAAAGCCCTCTCATCCGATGAAGAAGACATGCCAAGGATCGTTCCATTTCAGCTTCAATTATTATAATTATTATATCTGAATTTGTGCTATCAAGTTCAAATTTTGAGTGTTAGTTAGGACCCCATGAGTTTTGAAATTTTAAAAGATTGATTGAGTTGTTCTAAACCTAGAATTTGTGTGTTCGTGGTTTTCTTGAGTATTTCAAGTTTAATATTAGCCAAATGTATAAAATTCAGAGAGTAATTATTTTCCTCAATATTCAAATTGTGAAGATAAAAATAGCTGAATGGAACACGGAGAAAGATCTGTTGGCTATGGTTACCGAGGATTCGAAGATTTTGTTGCATCGGTTTAATTGGCAGAGTCTATGGACCATCTCTCCAGGTTAGGTTAGTATTTTCATTCAGTTATTGTATTTGAGCTGTATGGTTATATTGTACTTGTTCTCAAATTTTTCGCTAAACCCCCTTTTTCATATAGTTGGTCGATTCTTTAACTGTGTATCTAAATTTGTATACCCTCTTTTTGTGAGATGAAAGGTTGAATGTATCTGGTTTCCTATGGGATCAACTGGGTGTGAATGAGCAAATGGCGGCTAAAAGATTCTGAAAGGGAGCTTAGAGCATGTGAAGCTAAAGATGAAAATGAGAAATAGGATGCTTCGCTATGAGAAGAGAATGGTACTCATATATTGTGTTTTTTATGTTTTTTGTTAATTTGCTAGATTATTTTTAAAGTTATATGTATTTTGGTAGAATGAAATGGAAATTCTAGAGGAGATTATGGCAAATGAAGAAACTGCAAACCAGAGAGAACTAAAGCTTAAAGAAAATGATGTTTTGACACATGTGGCATTATTGTAATTTGTAGGAATCTTGTATGACGAATGCGAGAGATACATGAGTTGTGCAAAAAAGGCTGGTGTGAAGGCACGAATGCAGTCATATACTCATATTATTATTGCTGGGAAGGAGTTTGCTGATATTATATACGAGAAAGCTAAAGGAAAAGCCATTGCTAAGGTTCGTATAATAATTAATATATGTTTTCATTCTGAAATCTGATTAAGGCCATCCGTAGTCATAAAGCCCCCGGGTGGGCGTTAGCGACAAGTGGCGAAACGCATAAAAGGGGGGCTTTATGGGGCTTTATACTAGAGTGTGTAGTGGGGTTATACATGTATAGGGCTTTATATGTATGTATGTATGTATGTATGTATATGTGTGTGAGTGGGGAAGGAATCATCACGCCGTGATAATCATCGCGCCAGGACAAAAAATTTACCCCATAACCCCCCCCCCACCGCCCCCCCGGTAATGGTTTTCGGGCGCTATGGGGGCGTTATAGGAGAAAAGGGCGCGACATACAGCCCCATTACACATGCTCTAACAGTTTAAAATTTTGGTGAAAACAAAGTCAATGTTAAATTTGCCACCTAATCCCTTAATTTTGACTAATGAAAGTACCAACTTTGAAATTTAAAAGTCAAAATGCAGTTTCTTAATAGAGGTTGTTACTGTTATTGTTTCATTTGACTTGATTGATGGTCCAATAACATGTGAATTAACCACCGGTGTATGTAGTAAGTTACCAGGGTTGTACCAGAATTTATGGACTTTTTCCCCTTTGTATTTTGCAGATAACAATAAACATGCCAGGGAGGAGAAATGCATTCCGACCGCATACAATTAAGGAACTAATTCGCGCTTTCAATGATGCTAGAGATGATAGTACAATAGGAGTCATTATTCTCACTGGAAAGGTACCTTTTATTTTCTTTTTTAAAAACACAGCGAATATTATGAGTGTTTTTAACATATGATTGGTTCAGGGAACTAAAGCTTTCTGTAGTGGTGGTAATCAGGCACTTAGAAGTGGAAATGGTTATGCTGATTTTGTATAGTGTGTTAGACTGGCACATCATATGGACCTTAATGTCTTATACACGCGTATGAGTTGGAATTCACCACGAACCCATGAAATGTTCCTTGTGGCCTACTAATCAGTTTATGTCTGTGCATTGCACTAAGGGTAATTTGGGAATTGTGGGTTGGGACAGGTTTATTCGAGTGAACCTCCGGCTGCAGACGCTGTACATTCTGGCTCACCAGGTTGCGGCTAAGGCTGGGATGCTGATGTACCTGGATCTTGGTTGCCTTTACAAGCTATGGGCTAAGAGCTGGCTGCATCAGTGGAGTGCTTTAGCTATTGGTTCATGTATTGTGCTGTTGCTGTATATTACTGCTGCTGCTACTAAGAGGAAGGCCCACTCAAGGGTGCATCAGAGTTTATTGGATAAGCTTATGGCTGTTTGTTTGCAGATTTATTGGCTGTTGGTTGTTAATGGTCAGAAATGGGTCTCATGAGCTGCTATTCCATCTTTAAAGTCTGGTATGTACTCCCATCATATGGGTCGTGATCGTAAAAGAGTTCAGGTTGACGGGTTTAAGCTGCCACAACCACGGATGAAGGCCCATAACCTGCTAAAGACTGTTTCGAGAGCATGGGTGTCGCTGGGTAATTACACAAAGGATGAGAAGGCCCACAATTCGGCTTGGATAATATATCGAAGCATGCATCAATGGGGAACTGTTAAAATGCAGATTTTGTTCAATATTTGCAGGGGTAAATTGTTAAAAAAGGCTGCTGTTTTACGAAGACTTGCAAATTTAACTGGATGGGCTGCGATGCTGTTTGTTTGCTTACTCAGGATCCTTGTATTATGAGTAGAATAATATGGAAATTGCAAAGTGTATGATCCATATTGTTGGTGTAAATTCATTGTATTATGAGTAGAATAATCTACTTTCGGTTATTTTTTAAATCCACAAGTAAAATACATTAATTAGATTTAGTCAATTGTCTCTTTAGTTTTCACGGTTGTAAAACACCTCAAAAAGACAAACTATATTGTTAAAATTTAAAAGCTAATTATATAAGAATGAGATATTTTTATTTATAAATAATGGGCTAGAAATATTGTATATATTTGTTGGATAGAGTAAATGAGATAAAACTGGAGTTAACTAAATGAAATGTAGAATGTCTTTAAGGCTACTGGGTATGGTGCCGGATGAAGACGGGGGGGGGGGGGGATGACGGGCGTCGCCGAGGGTGGCCCCACCTGTTTGCTCCGTCGCAAACGGCACAAATCGGACGATTCGGACGGGACGGAGGGGGGCGGCGTGGGAGGACGGACGTGGCGTCGCCGGGCTGAGGACGGGTGGGCGACGGTCCCATACCGTGTAGCCTAAGGGGCTGTTTGTTTACCTCTTAATGAAGCATTTAATGATTTAGACCTATTAATGATTCAGACTGTTTGTTTCGCAAGTAATGTCTGAATGGTTCAGACGTTTACCTCTAAATGGTTAAGCATTATACTGAGTCTGAATGGTTAAGACCTCTAATCTGAATTGGTTAGACATTTACCTCTGAACGGTAAAGCATTATACCGGCTCTTAATGGTTTAGACCTTTTACTGGTTCAGCACTTAATGGTTCAGAACTTTTACTGGTTCAACATGAAATAAACAGGGTTAAAAACTTAAGGTATATAAAATAGAATTAGACGGTAAATATTACATATCATGTGCAGAATAATCATGTTGGTACCACTTTTTTAAACAGCAAACATACTACTTCGAAATACTCTTATAGATGCACCTTTTAGGATTTGAATCCTTCACCTCCTCTTGGTAGCATCAAGATACATTTTACAATTTTCTTCTTGTCAGTCAATAAGCAAAAGAGAAAGTCAAAAGATGTAATGGGTGGTGTGTTTTAGAGCAACTTTCAAACCATTAAATGATTGTTTAAAAAGCTGTTACTTATCCATTAATTAGTTTAACTCGAGTCCTAAATTAATATATCTGGATTATTTTTCTACCCCCTTTTATTAAAAAGTTTATAGTTGACGGAAACTATGTAATTCATATCACGAAATTAACCTACTCACCTTGAATTTTTAACTTGATCATGGCAAAAAGAACAAGAAACTATTTTTGGGTGCCCGCAATAGCCCCACTTAATTTTTCCGTATTGACCCAGTTAATTGTTCCGTGTTGGAGTAACTTACATACTATACAATATATCAAGAGACGACTAATAAACTAACGGTAAACGAGTATCATATTGTAAATCACCACTCCCGCCGCATCGTGCGGGTAAATCCCCATGACCGGTTTGAAGTACCTTAACCGAAAATTTAGATTTTAGTTATGACCCAACTGATCTGAACCTTCTCATGCAACCCATTAGAATTACTAACAAGTGTTGTGTTTTCCGTTGCATCACGAATTTGGTTTTGGTTATGGCTCAAAACTGACCTAAGTGATATGTTTCCCGCCGCATCGCGCGGGTAAATGACTAGTATACTAAATATATATATGTTTACCCATTTCTATTTGTAAAAACCATCCTCCAATACTTGTATTTTTGAAATAAATCTTATGGCAAAGTTTATTTTGATAACCAAAGTTAAATACACTTGTAAATACATGTTAGAAAATATTTTTCTAAGTGTTTGTATTTTTAGAAAATTTTGCCATAGTTTCCCCTAAAAATGGAGGTGTCCATGCTATTAAAGCATATCATTTTCTTTTCAAAAATCATCACAACAATAATCAACAATCCAACCTAAACAATATTTTTCTTACCAAGTGCAAGAACAATACATTTTACATAACAATATGAACTTGATCGTTTCACAAAAACTTGTAGTAACTTGGTAAAGTGTTTAGTGGGTTTAGTTATCCCTTAAAGTGTGTTTATTCCTTTAAAAATCTCATTCTTAAAGAAACTAGGTATTTACAACTTGTAAACATATTCTACAAAAATGTTCATTTATTAGATCTTCTTGTTTCATAAGTGTTTATACACTTATTTCATCACCAAAAATAGTGTAGTTTAAGTAAAAACCATGATCTTCTAAAAATCATATTTTGAACTTGGTTTTCTTGGAAAGTCATTCATAAATCTCGAATCTATGAGTTTACTAGCTCACTTTATTTATTATATTTCAAGAAATCATCTTATTATTCAAGTTCATGTTCATGCATGAGGATGATCTTCTTGTGTTAGCACATAATCATCCTCTAACTTGCTAGATCATGTGTTTAATCACAATCTAGCAAGCTCCATATGATGATCAACATCATATTCCCAAGTAACAACAACAAGTATCATACATATACTTAAACAACATTATTTCAACAAGATTTCATCATATGTAAGCTTATGTTTATGATTCTTGTTTAAGTCTTTTAGTGTTCTTGTGATAATCAATATACTACAACTTTTAACCAACAAAATGGGAAGTAAAAACTAGTAACAAGAAGCTTACAACTAGCTCAAAGGCTAGGGAAGATCACAATAGATTGAAGATGACAAAGATGGTGGATGAAAGCAATGGATGGAGGTTCTTCAAGTTCAACAAGCTTCAAACTCCATGAAACACCTTCTAGCTCCTTGGAATGATCTTGAAATGGGATGAATGAGGTTGGATGATGGATGTAAGGTGGTGGTGGTGGCGGCACTTCCTAGGCCGAGAGGGAGAGGAGAGAGTGAGGGAGATGGAGTGTAGTTGTGAAGTGAAATGATGAAGATCTTATGAATCAAAGGCCATACTTATAATCTTCTCTTTCTCAATATCATGTCCACCAAATCAAGCAAAATCAAATATAAAATAGAAATAAAATCTAGTGGGGTATGGGGGTGGGTCCTTGTGACCGTAAATCATGAGGGGGGGGGGGGTAATTGTAACTTTGAATGGTAAATGGTTAGTTATTAATTCAAATCCAAGTGTATGGTTGATAGTGTTAGTTACTAGATATTCTAGTGGGTGTCATGGTGTTCGGGGATCATAACTAGCCAAGAAATAATAAAACAATGTTTCTGGCAATATTTTGGTGTTCCGGGTAATATCTGGTTGTTCGTTTAGATACCAGTTCGTTAAAGTGTCAAGCTATTCCGTTTAGTGTGTTTTATGTAACTTTTTGTGACACTTTTAATTCCCGACACTTAGGAAAGCATTCAGGACCATTTAGTCAATTTTCTGCATGTAACTAGCTTGTTAAAAAGCTGAATTTTGCTGAAAAATGCAGAATTCTGCACTTTAAGTGGGTTTTAGGCACTTCCCGGACTTAAACTATCACCTAGTGACGCAGTTTTATGGTCCTTACTTCCCTACACACCATACTAGTGTAGTACCTTGTCCCTGGCCCATACTGGGTCTCAAAACAGTGTCTGCCTATGTACTGAACCCCGTCAGCATATTCCCGTTATATCCGTTAACTGTGATAACCGTGTTTTGTGCATCATGTATGTCAATATAGTTTGTATGTGATAATGATGTGACATTATGTAATATGTGATGCACAGGTAAGTATGATGCAGTAATCAGAAAGTAGTTAAGTAATTCAGCACAGTCATTAAGCACTTAATTAATATTAATTAATTGTACGGATACCTGAATTTATGAGGGTTGTCACACATACTCCGGATCTGGGGTGCCAATCCCCAAATATACCTTTCAACTCGTTTAAACTCTGAGTTACCATATACGGAACCACTCGTGAAAGGTCATGGAATCATTGTGTATACCCGTAAATGTCTGGTTCGTCCATTGTTAGATTCCAAAATTCCATTTCTAACATTTGTAACTCCGCCCTCGAACAATACTTCTCGCTCATCATCTCCTTCAGTCTATCCCACGTGATGGTATAAGCCGCTACGTCTCCCAAAATTTGTACTTGTAGATTCCACCAAGACAAGGCTTCAGCCATGAACATACCCAAGACATATAACACTGTCTGATTTGGTGTACAATTGCTCATGCAAATGACGTAATCCATTTTCTCCGTCCAACGGACGAAAGCTACGACACCACCCGTGCCATCGAAATTCAAAGGTTTGCAATCAAGGAATTGTTTATACGTGCATCCTAAAATGTTAGGTTCTCAAATTGTCAAAAATATATATTTTGCAAATAAATATTAATGAGAATTCCTTTGAAAGGTTAAGAGTAACCAACCGTTAGCAAGATTTTGGGCTACTGGTGGAGGTTGAACTCTCGGCCCATCATTTCGATTACCATGGGTTGCCTCGTGTTGTGCAATCGCACCCGCGATGCGTTGGTTTAGTAAGGTATCAAGCTCAGCTTGAGTTGTGGGTAAAGGATTTTGAACGTCACGTAGATTTCTCCTTCTTGGCGCCATGAATCTTCATATGAAAATCATATAGAAGAATTTAGACCAATATTTAAAATAAATATTCTCATTCATGGGCTCAAAAATAGAATGTAACACATCATCACAACACATACATATATTAAAATAGGATAAATCGATCATATCTCGCGCAAAAACATCCACATCAAAACAAATCCAACAATAACAAAGCATAAAAGAACAGATACCACATACATATATAGTTGTCAACTTGATACAAAATGTTTGTGAAGAAACCAAAAATATAGTTAGGAGTTACATTACTCCAAAATCCATGTCATAAACAAAATACAACCACAAAATAGATTCTTCTTGTCATCATTCTTCGTCATCTTCAAGTTGATCTTATATATATCTTCAAAGGTCTCTTCTAATAGTCTTCTAACCTGCTAAGGGGATCTACCTCATGATGCGACCACATACCAAGACTATAGTGGAGGTGGGGGTGTAGATGCACCAATGACCCCTCGGACACAAGCCATATACTCCTCTAAAGCGCTAGCACGCCCCTCAATAGACGGAGGTAGGGCATGGTGTAGGGGAAACGATGGTGCTGGTGGAGATGGAGGTGGAGGTGATATCGGTAACGGTGGTGGTGGAGGAGGGGATGATGTCGGTAGTGGTGGCAATGAAGATGATGACGGAGTGGCACTCGTAGGTGCTCGAGAAGCAGACTGTTGAGTACTAAGCTCATGAAGGCGATGGAATACGATGCTGAGCTAAATCTCGACAGATATGAGCCTAAACTCAGTAGTGGATGGAGGCAAGTGTCTCGGATGGTATGGATCAAGCGGACCCATGTCCGGTGGGGGAGGTGTATGATAATCTGCAAAGTATGGAGATGGATATGTGACAGTACTGTGCATGGAAGTAGGAAAATGATATGGATCTCCAAACAAAGGAATTGAAGCATGCGAAGGATACCCCGCCAAAGGATAGCTAGGATTAGTGTAGGAAGGCCCGGCAGCATACGGGTCGAAATGAGAACTGACTGTGGACGTGACAGGGGTAGCAAAAGATCCGAACGACGGATAAGGAGGTAAATGCTCATCTGGCATAGTCGCACCACTCAGTGAGTAGTGAGCTGGTCCAGTAACAGGAGGGATGATCAGATGGATATCTAGGAATGTAGTGGGCAAAACAGGATCATCCTGGAATGGCAACGCCTCCGAAGGTGGAGGTAACACTGTGTCAGGGGAGTGAAGTGGAGATGGAGTCAAAGGTGAAGTAGGGGCTGAGGATGAAATCTCAATAGTGATAGCATCGGGATGAGCAACCTCAAGAATAACAATATCAAAATCAATACCGATGCCCAGATCATCATGAAGGTGCTCGACCTGAACAACAGGGATGACCATGTCCTCAACATCGTCATCTAACATAGGTTGAACAACAGGAGGGACGTCATCACCGCCCTCTGGGCCTACAACATCGAGTGGAATCGGAAGAAACGTAACAATATGCTCACCCTCAGGGTGGCCAAATATGATCATGTCATGAAAGTGGGGGATAGCGAGCACGTCATCCACCGGTGGGATGTCGGCTGGATCGGGATCAGGAAGGGCGAATGGCTGGAAATCAATGTCCATCCACTCGTTGTCGGAAACCTCATCATCGGAAACGAGTATAACAGGTGGGGCAGGATCGTCTAACGGTATGTAGTCGGCATCAGAGGCGTGACCCGCTAAATCTGTGTCTGAACTGGATGACATGGTCCTGGCAAAATAATCCGACAACGTATACATGTGAACAACTTATAAATAATAGATTTTTGGGCAATTGTACTTTTGTTTTCATTTTTGTTTATATTGTTTATTGTTTCAAGTTTGACTTATTGTTATCGTGTCTAAACCCCATAGACTTGTACCAAATAAACTAGTCTTTGGTTTTATCGTTTCGAACTATCGTTTAATACTATTACATAGTATCCTTGCTTTTTTGTTTTGTATTAGTGGACGCTTTGTAAAAATATAATGTAGAACGCTATTTGTAAAGAACATCGTTTTGAAATTGTAGACTAGACTCAAAAAGAATCTTAGTTCACTACAATTGATGCTCTGATACCAGGTCTGTCACACCCCGATTTTCGGTTTATGCGGAAGCGTATTGCGAAGTGTGACGAGAGCGGCAATCGTTACAATCAATCGAGCAAACAACATATTTGAAACATAAAAGATGTTCATCCATAAATTTGTTTCGAAACCATAATTTACATTACATATGTCTTGTTCGAAATTTGAAACAACAACAACTTTAACTACACTATTTAAAGTTCAAAACATAACAACCGAAAACGAATGACATCACAAAAGCTTGCGTTCTTGATAACCACTTGAACATATTTTTCCAAAGCCTTCCACTAATTTCCTGTAATACATGTTAATTTTGAAAACGTCAACAAAAGTTGAGTGAATTCATGTTATTTTGTTTTCACATCAAATGAGTCTCCAAAACATTTGAAGTAATAAAATTGGTTTTTGTATAGTATGATAAAAAAAATTGTATGATCATTAGTGTGTTGCAAGGACGCTAATATGTATGCCG
>JARYGA010019951.1:0-44602 GCA_030545235.1 Helianthus tuberosus
AACATTCGACATACCAACTTCATCATTAAATTTAAAGAAGAAAAAACCATTCGCGTTCAACATAGTTTTTAACAAGCCATACTTCTTCCAATTTGTCCGAACAAAATAATCAACTACAGGGAAGGCAACCCGATCTCCTAAAAAATACCCATACAGAGTATTAGCCAGCTTATCTTGCACTGACCGAACAGATTCCCTCGGCAAGACAACATCACAGCCATCTTGTATCACGAAACTAGCAAGTGAGCGAAAGTTTAATTTCTTCAAAACATTATCTGCTACTGTATCTGCATATGACATAGATTTGGAAGTAGAGCCCTTACTCGACAGATTTTCAAGTTTATCACTACCCTCATAATTAAAACCCGCAGCCTCAAATTCCGATGACGGAACCAGAATAGTGATCTTGGATAATTCGTCTATTATTCTAAATTCCTTAGCATCATGCTGCGGCAGTTGCACAGTACCCCGTCTAGGTAACATCGGATTACCATCTATATTGACCACACGACTAGCTAAACCCTTGAATTGTAACGGCGGCTTACCTCGATCTGGTAGAACAGAATCATCGGGTTTGGGACGAGCATCCATTATAAGATTAACACCTCTCTCTATAGACCAGCAAAACTCACTACCATGCACCAAAAAACACGTGAACCAGAAGCGCAACAAGCAGAAAACCGGACGTCAGAAAACCCTAATTCTAGCAAAACCCTATTCCATGCACCTTTTGCACTATATAGTAAACCGGGTAAATCAAGATCCTAATGATCGATCAACCAAGAAAACTATACACCACGTGAGAATGACACAGAAATAAGGCGGCGACTGAAAACAAAAAAAAACAAAAAAACCCTAGATGAAAAACGATCAAACCTGCTAACGAGTTCGTTATAGAGATTGAGGAGTAATCCCTAATCACAGACTATTATACAGATCATTACGAAAAACACCTTAGGATTCATGAAGAACAAAATCGCCAAGCTAGAGAGAGAGAATTAGGGATTTGATGACAACTGGTTCCCTCGCTTTGTTTAAGTAACCCGTAGGTTCTCTCACGTAGCCTCGTAGGCTATTTCCTTAGGTCTTCACCCCTTTTTAATGGGGACCCTAAGGTTTATTTCCCTTTATATTCGTGACCCGAGGGTCATTCTGGTCCCGTAGACCTTAACACTGATCGCATTCCCGAAGGTTACGATGATCCCGCATATTCATCTTTTATTTGTGTCTATATTCAAATGTATATATGCATATATAGCTTCAAAGCATGTCTTGTTATGTTTGAAATCATATATTTTCGCTTTTGAACTTTAGTTGACCTTGACCGTAGTCTAAGGCTTCATTTGTTTATTTTCAGGCGAAATTTTTCGACTTTATGACTTCTCATGTCATTTATGCGTCGGTTCATCTTATGCTCACCATTCTCCAGTTTACATATATCTGTATTCGATTATGTCCCATTACCGGGCTCATTAATTTTTTTTTGCTTTTAACGCTACCGTTATACCGCTTACGTTTACTCATGCCATCCTGCATTATATTATATTCGACCGGTTTGACTTATTCATGTGAATTTTTTTTCCATTTATGGATGTCAACTTCATTCTTTTTTTTGACCCGTTCAACTTTACAATAGTTGAACATGATTTATCAAAATTTCTATTTACATCATCTTGTCGTCTTTTAGTCGTGACTCAAAACCCGAGTCTTTTAACTCTCCATCCGAGTTCCCGTTTCTCGGTCTACGCATGTGTTTAATCCTTACCCATCCACCAGGTGTTTTATCGAAGTCTTTATTATTGCAATCTTTCCGGTATGCATTAAGACTTCACTTCACATTTATATTCCGACTTTGTCCTCAAGTTTGACGTTTTTACAAAAATGGCCCATTAAGGGACATATTTGCATTCCCCGGGTTCGAGTGTAAGTACACCCCCTCTCAATGCATATCTTAATCATTTTACATGTTTGCACCCTCCGGGTTCGAGTGTAAGTACACCCCCTCCCAATGCATATCTTAATCATTTTACATTAATGTTTGTCCCTTCACTCGGGCTCATTATCCTAATGTAATACGCTTCCATCATCCGGCTATGCGTTTACATTATTATCAATTATTTTGCTCATTTGATTCATTTGGGTACTTTTTAATATGTCCTACTCACCCCGTCCTTACTAAATCGGATGTAAGCATGTCCATCATAAAAAGTTCATGGTACCCTGTGTTCACTACTTACTTGGCCAGAGTAAGCGATCAACACCTGGTATACATGACCTTTTTATAATTTTAACATTACACCCCATGTAAGTAATACCTCTACTTATTTTTCTTGGAAACAATATCCTGGATAGGGATTCTATTCAGTTTTTTTTTTCCAAGTTTTATATCTACATATGCAACTTTCAATATCTATGTATTTGTTGCATATTACCATTCATGCTATAATTTAAAACGTGCACCTGATAATGCTTGGTTTAAAAGGCTTTCCTTGCTGTTAACTTATTTGCGATCGTTGCGCGATTTAGGTCCTTGGTGAGCATGCTTTACTTGTCATACTTTGGACCGTTCCACCGTCATATCCGCAATTTGTTAAACTCTCGCTATCTTCAGATGCGAGTGTCCTTCAATTAAAACATTTACAAGAATTAGTAACATCAACTTCAATAATCGCCCATATTATAATACAAGGCTTTTCTACTATACGCATCAACGCGCGTAATTTCGTTGACTATATCTACCTTATATCGATTTTATTGGCGTAACGTGTATTACACGATAACCGAATGTGTTATTCTCAACAATTTAATCATACTAAACCATTGATATACATGTACTTACCGGATTTGCGATCAAGCCTCGAACCAAACAAACCTTACTCTTTAACCATGAGCTCTGATTACCAACTTGTAAGACCCTTAATCCATTTTAATCGGTTAACCAATCAATTTCGATTATAATAGTGTATTAAGATTTAATATACACTTAAAAATACGAGTTTGTTTAAACATTTTATTAAATAAATCATTCCAACATTTTGTAATTTAATTCGCCGTTTTAAAATGTGACGACGAAACTATTCGCGGAAGCTTTGATCTCGATCGTGTTAGGTTCTTCATCGGGCTCGGTCGTCATCCGGTACTACTAGGCAACCTACATTCCATAAACATGAAATGATTTTAGTCATACGTGGTTTAAAACGTGTTTAAACGGATTCGTGAAACAAAACTTAACAAAATAACTATGCGCCACCGTAACTTACGGTAGCCACCGTAAGTTAAGGTAGCCACTGGGCTTTCAGGGGCTGCCGTAAAGCAGTACAATCCCACCGTAACACTTCAGCCTCTACCGTAAGTTACGGTAGCCACCGTCACTTACGGTAGCTCACTGGACAGAATGTTTTGTAGCTTATGCTGCATTTTCCAGCTCCAATTCTTTTTACGAAAATGTGCATAACTTTTAATCTACACATCCGTTTTGCGCGATTCTTTTTCCTACGCGTTCATAATTTGATTCTCCATCTTATAGTATTAACATCCGACATCCGGATTGACAAATTTATAGAGTTTTAAGCTTTAGGCTTAAGTTAAAATTTACCTATTTTGACCCATTCATGTATTTATCAAACAAACTTGTTTGTTTGATTCCAAATCCTCGTGAATCTCCTAATTTCTATATTGTCTCTTAGATTTGGCTCAAACCACGGGTTTCCTACGCACTTTAAACCCGCTTATAATCAAGTGCTTATTTTGACCCGTTAAGGGGATTTATGTCCTTTTAAGCATAATTTCGCTCATTTCCCTTATGCCTCATAATTCCACTCGTTCATTTTGGGTAGTCTTCCACCACAACCTTGAACATGGTGGATTTAATGTAATAGACTATTTACTTCGAGTTTTATCCCTCAAATATGTTATTTTTGCGGCAATACACATTTTAAGGCATTTAACCCTTGATAGTTTATGCCTACAATTTTCATACGCATCTAAAGGTTACAAAATCATAATATAAGTTCCTAACCAACCGTTATGGGTCGTTTGCCCAATTTACCCTTCAAGGGCGTTTTAGTCAACATTAGCCCCTCACTTACTATGAATGGCTTTTGCTACATATTTGGCCATGAAGTATGTTATCCACAACCATATTTACATGTACCTAGCTCGGGTCAACTTATTGACCCGTTTCGATACCTTGCCTCTATAATATGCTAATTCGTAGCACTTTAATCCATAAACCATAATTATCCTGTAAGCATAAGACTTGACACGTACTTATTAGTCGTCATTTATCAAATGGCACTAAAAGTCACCCTTTGACCCATTTGGTCTAAACGACCAAACATTTTGCATTTCAATTTAGAATGGTATATATATACCATCTCGTTATTTAACCCATTTCGGCTTACGCCATAGGGTGTCTGATAACTTTTACTTATATTTATCGACACACGACTAAATTCCCATTTTATCCCTATCCTTATTATGAGTTACCCCATACGGTAACATCTCAAGATTCATTGTATGCTTGTCATTTACGGCTATATTACCATTTACCCATATTTACCATTCATCATGGTTTTTATCAATTTTATGTATGTCCCGACTCGTATCAATTGCGTCGGAAATCCATATTTCCCAATATTGTTTTATCGAGTTTAAAACTTATAGAATAAATAAGTATTCTACAAAATGGTGTAAGTTTCACTTACCTTGCATCCGGTTATTGCTCTTTTCGCGTACACGGTCCGTTTGACCCGCTTCTTTCCCAAGCCTCCATCTAGCTTGTCAAGAGTCAAACTATCATCATAATTCGTAAGACGGTTAGATTAGTCATCATTATTATGACTATTTCATCTTACGGATTTTATGTCGAAACTTCTATTCTACTTCATCATTGGTTAGTTTGACTTTCGAAAATCAACTACCTTTAATCATATAATATGCACAATCAAGGCAAATCAACATTATGATTAGAAATCATTTTATCCCATATCTTATGTAATTAGTCAAGTTAGCTAAGTACGTGTTTCTTTCATAATTCCATCTTTTCATACCAAACCCAATTCATGGTAATTATGATTCATGTACCCAAACACCTAAATTGTTCAAGTACTATATCTTTACTATTTAATATGATGATTCTAATCACAAATTAGGCACTAACATCATCATATTATAAAAACCCACTTCAAGTCATGTATGATCAACACTCAAACTTGCAAATTGTTCAAGTATCTTATTTCTACTATCAACTATGATGATTTTAAACATGCGTATATCATCATCTTCACTACATAATCAAAACCCACTTTTCTAAAAGTGGTAAATCATCAAATTACTCGAATCATAGCAATTTAACTTCAATTTTCTACTTAGGGTTTGTTCCTAAGCAATCACACTTCATAAATTCGGCCATAGCCTCTACGATTCATGCATAGATCGCATCATGCAAAGTTAACTAATTTTCACAACTTCATGAATGTTAGAAATTCGACATACCTTACGATCCCCTTAACTTGGTGATCGTTTCTATGTATTCAAATCTGGATTTGGCCTTCGATTGATCCTCCAATTTGAAGGTTTTGTTGAGTTTTAGGGTTAGCTCCCATGGAGCTTGTCTCCTGATCATCTCATGCACGCACACACACAAGAGTGTGTGTGTTGTGTTTTGTTTTTAAGTTTATAATTCCATTTGCAAGATACCCGACTTTGGTCCCTCGTGTTTGGTTAGTTATTAACTAGGTCACAACCTAATTATTTTCAACAATATTCCCACTTATTAACTAGGTTTAATATTCCTAGTTAATTTAGCGGGTTCGGGAATATTTATGACTAAGTTTATTTTAGGTCCCGTTAACTCGGGCCTTTTATAAACTTTATTTTCCTTAGAAGCATTTATTCACGTTTTATTAAATATTAGGTTTATCTATTTAAATCCTAATATTTACCGGGTTACTTTTACCGCTAACGGTATATTACCCGTCTTTTATTATTAACGTGGTTTGATTACCAAACCCGTTTTCGGGGTGGTACATTTTAGAGGTTCGTATGATCATAAGCGCTTGATCATTAGCTTGAGCCTCGTTGATGTTGAATACTCGTCCATTAGCATTGGCAGGCTTGGGGCAGTTTCGCTTGAAATGATTTAAGTCACCACAATTGAAACATGCTCTTGGGCAAGTCTGAGTAGGGGCTGCTCGGTTCTGGATACGACAAGTCACAGCTAGATGTCCAAATAAACCACAAATTGTACACTGGCGACAAGGGGAATTTGATGCATGATGATAATTGCAATGATTGCACCGAGGTTGCTTTCCAGGATAAAATCCATTAAAGGGTACCGAGTTCAGTGGAGCAGGTGCAGGAATTGCAAAATTCTTTGAAGGCTTGCGCTGCCTAGAACTTTTAGAAGATTCGGCCTTTGATCCTTTCGAATTCCCGTTAACAGATTCAATGTCTTGCTTCTTGTCTCCTTGTCGAAATAGTTTACCTTTTCTAACCTGGCAGTCAGTCAAGATAGCAGCTAATTCCTTAGCCTCCCTAAGCGTTATAGGTTGGCTGCCAGTAACAATGTCTCGGACAGGGTCAGGTAAAGCATCGATGTATTTCTCCATGGCCCGATCCAAAGGTGTGACCATAGTGGGGCAAAGTAGGATTAACTGTTCAAATCGGTCAGTGTAGGCACGGTTTTCGCCACTTTCCTGTTTCAGATAATAGAACTCGTTTTCAAGTGCCCTTATTTCACTTCGTGGGCAGAATTCCTTCTTCATAAGATCATTAAATTCTTCCCATGTCAGTTCCATTGCTACATCGGCACCTCGATCCCTCATAATACCATTCCACCAAGTGAGTGCTCTCTTTTGAAAGACACTCGAAGCGAAATCTACGTTGCGCTCATTAGGACACTGAACATGGCAAAATGTGCTTTCTACACTTTTGAACCATTGTAAGAGTGCGGTTGCTCCTTCAGACCCAGAAAATTTTAGCGGTTAGGCTGAATTGAAGGTCTTGAAATTACACTAGGCGTTGTTGTGGTTATTGTTGTTGTATATCTGATGAACCTGGCTTACTATGTTCAGAATCACAGCAGCCATCTGCTGAGTGATAAGGGTTGCGATTTCTTCGTTGGTTTGAGGTTGTGCATCTCGTCGAGGAGGCATTTTGAAAGTATAGCTATAGAGAAAACCAAAAAGTTAGATTTATCCAATTGTTATGAGTTTGTAACATTACTGTATTGTGAAAATTTCGATCTAGTAAAATCTTGTTCATTGATCTTGTTCATATACTTAGAATATATGGTGTTGTGGATTTTGTTTTGAAACAAGAGTTGTTTGAAAATAAACTTTTGTAACATTTTTGGATGAGAGAATACAAACCGGGTTAATGGTTTGTATCATAAATTCTTTACCTGTTAAAAACTTATCACTTTTAAGACAAAATGTTTTTAAATTAAAATTTTAAAATAAAGAAACTTTGTGTTGAAATTTTGAAAATTCTCATCCAAATGGTAAAAATTTGAAATTTTAAAAGACAAAGATAATATTTTGAAAATAAAATAGGATCTTGTAGTGACGTGAAATGAAATGAGATTCATCTCAACTATAACGAATCAAACATATCACCGAAGGTGATATGATGAAAGGGTATTGGGAAAGGAAGGATGCTTCGATTGTCGTCAGGAGCAAACACATTACCGAGGGTAACATGAATGAGTAGGGTTACAAAGGTCGTTTAGAAATCATTCGGTAGGGTCAAGATGGATAGGTTTTTATAATGCTTCACGAAGACATGCTTTAGCCTATAAGTGGACACTCACCCTTAGAGTTCCCAAGTAAGAGTGACTGATCCGAAAATGCGGATTTGTACGAACACTTTAGCCTTAGACAGAAAACTCGGGGTACAGGCATCCACCCTTCCAGATTGCATGTGTTCACATTATTAAAAACCCAATATTTCGATGAAAAACGTTTGAGAAAAATATTTGAGAAATCTTTTGATACAATTCATTTGACATAAAACATGTTGTGAAATTTTGACAAAAACGTTTGAGAAAATCATTTTGAAAAATATTTTAATGAAAACGTTTTGAGAAAATCATTTTGAGGAATACCTTAAGGCATAAAGCCTAAGGGTTTTAGGATAAATCCTATAAGGTTAGATGATTCATAAATCATGGAGTAGTTATGGCACAAATAAGGATGAGGATTAGGAAAGAAGTCCTAAGTCTACTCATGTTTGGGTCCCAGGAAGGTTATCGACTATGTTTAAGGCATGCTAATAAGCTAATTCCCTATAACCAGTGCTCAGATACCAATCCGTAACACCCCAATCGTGTAATACAACAACACGCGGCGGAAATATCGGGGAGTCATGTTACAAATTGCTCACAACTAATGGTACTAAATTCTTTCAATATCATTAACATCGTTTTACAAACAAAGAATACATGAAATTGTTCTTTTTGTTTTAGAAGTCTAAGGCCCGAATGCAGTCCTATGCGTTGCATGCTTGAACAGTCGAAAACCTGAAACATATGCGAAAACAGTTAGCATAAAAATGCCGGCGAATACATAGGTTTTATTAGCCAAATAAATGGCAAAACATTTGTATTGCAATACGTTAACAGCTACGAGAACTGTTGAAAATAAATCTTGAAGCCAAGGAATGGCAAAAAATTAGTATTACATTACAAAATCTTAATTGTGAAAACTTGTGACAAAATAGGTTTGTATATGGCAATATGATTACTACTAAGCCATTTTATGCCTTATATTGTAATCTCTATTAAACCATTGTAAAAATTTGTTAATGTGTTATTAGGAATCCAATCAAGGATTAATAATAACTGCTTTAAAATAAATCAAAAACTTCTGAAAGTACTATATAAGTTAAATCAATAAGACATGATAATACTTCAGATATCTTTCTAAGAATCCAACACATAGAGATATGGAAGAATTCTACAAAGATTTGGATAACCAAACATTGAAACAATCATACACAAAATCCTAAAGTGATCCAGATAACGCTACAAGAATAATAAAATAAGAACACTTATATATAGGAAGTACCAGCGGCATATCCACCATGTTCTTATTTTATTACACCCGTTTCGTCATCTAAATCACAACTACCACATAAACACATAATCGTCAACTTGTTCCACCTCGTAACCATGCATAAAAGTACACACTGAATCCAAACATGGACTCCAATATTAGTACTCTAGACATCCCATATAAGTTTAACTATGAAGATAGATAGATACTACAGGGATCCTGGGTTCTGTCACATTGTCTAATCAAACATGCATTAAAGTACATAATGAATCCAAATATGGACTCCAATATTAGTACTCTAAAGATCCCATATAAGTCTAACTATGAAGATAGATAGATACTACAGGGATCCTGGGTTCTGTCACATTGAATTATTGAATCAGATCAATCCTAAATCCTAATGGTGATTCGGGATAACGCCACGAAAGGTAGTACAATAAGCACACTTATATATAGGAAGTACCAGCGGCGTATCCACCATGTGCTTATTGTATTATCTAGTTTCGTTATCTAAATCACCAACAAACTACACAAAAACCAACCATCGAGTTGTAAAGTACTTCTTAAAAATCTCACTATGAGGATAGGAAGATTTAAGACTGTACTTCAAATATCCTACATGAATCTAACTATGAAGATAGGTAGATCACTTAAGGATAAAAAAGTGCATTTGCATAATCAGAATAATACACATAAAAGCACTTAGTGAACACACATATGCCATACATTTTGAAAACAAATCGATTACACATATGAATCACCCCAAAACATTTGAAAACGGTAAAAGAGGGGAACTATGTACTCGCCTTGGATTGCGTATAGTTCCGGTTCAAAGGATATAACAAAGCTCAAAAGACCAAGAGTTCAAGTGTTGAAGCGGTTCCTAGGGTAACGGATACTATGTTAGCGAAACGACACCTAAATCGGAAGATCAGGTAGGATGAGGTCTTGTAAACCAACCGAGTATTGGAACTCATGTGATATGGTTTAACAAAGTCTACATTCCAAATCAGAACCTATTCTAAGTGCTTACGACCCATTAAGGTAGCTTACGCCACTTTAACGCGTTGTTCGCGTGAAAGCGCGTTCGAGGCGCCTAACTAGTCCTATGACAAGTATTATATGCCTTAACATATCAAATTATGTTATATAATCGTTTTAGATGTCAAAACATGTGTTACGTATGATTAAAATGAAATTATGTGAAAAAAGGGCATTTTGGTCATTTTCCTAAGGCATATAAACTACCTATCATACAACTAACTAAACGAAGTAACCAAAAGGTATAACCTCGGAAGGTTATTCCCTATACAACTATGGTCACATTATATGTTTGGTCGGATCCTAATGATCGACCAAACGGGTCGGGTTCGAAAGTCTAAGCGGTTGTTTAGACCACTTATCTTACGACCCTATATAAGCACTAAACCTAAAGTGACGAGTTAAACATGATAAAACATGTTTAACGAAGTTAGAAAACAAGTTTGATATCAAAACAAATGGTTTTGATACCCAAGAATAGTTTGGTTTCAAAATACGCATAGACGCGTATTTTGACCGAAACTATGACTCGTCACTATACCTAATTAACGTGGTAATCAGTAGGTATAGTCACAAGGGACTATAACCATCGTGATTACGCTCACGTTGCAAAGTTCAAACGAACTTCGTGTTGACCATAGACTGGTCAACACAGAAAGTCAAACACTGTTTGACTTTCACGCTTGAAAAACGATAAAAGAACGAAAGAAGCTTACAAGAGGTCCACGCTAGGAAGATCTTGATTTAAATACCCAGGTATGAAGCATAGAGCTTCAACTTAGGGTATAAAAACAGATCATGAGTGAATGAAAATGAAAATGGGTGGGGGTATTTATGATTTCCAAGATCGTTAAGATCGTTCCTCGATAAACGAGCTTAAATCTGGACCGTACAAGTGGGCACAAGGTTTTGTGATACTAGGGGTACTCAAAACCATCAAATTTTAGCACATAGAATGTAGAAACCATGTGCAAAAAGGCCTGAAACCAGCTGCTAAATGAAAAACTGGCTTTCTAATCTGCGCTTCTATCGCGCCCCGCGTAAGCAGAAAACAAAGCTTACACGACCCGCGTGGCCTGACTTTCCAAAATGGACAACTTTAGTCCCTGAATGCTATAAACTCAGTTTTCGGCACGTTTAAGCCCCGTTAACCCCATTTCAAGGCTCTAAAATGAAGTTAAAGTATAGGGAACATGAAATGTGCTAAAAAATATCTCAGATATCGGTTCGTTTGGCCATACGGTTGCGTTGTTCGGTTAATTACGACGAAACACGAACGGACGCGAAAAACGATCCAAACTACGCGACGAATGGAATTTTATCATGCCATTCACTAAAATAAAATATTTAAATGATTACATAAATTTTTGGATGTCCGGATTTATTCAGAACGTAAGATATGCGCGAAAATGCAAACCTAGACACTTTTTGACGCTTTTAGTCCCTATTGATCAAATAAGTTTATTTTTGCGCACCAAACACCTCAAATCTTATTTCTAAGCTATGTAAAGGATATTTAGGGCATGTTTAACTTATGATCAAGTTTCGGAATGTTCGATACTATGTGGATCAGCAGACTTTCGCAGTTTGACGCAAATAGTCCCTGAGTGTGAATAAACTTGTTTTGACACACCAAAGCTTTCAAAACTTATTTCTAACTCATATAAAAGTTATTTAAGGTATGTTAAGCCTATGTCACTGTTCCGGAGTGTTTGCCGCATTAAACTGATTACGTTTACACATCAGTTCGCATATAACTTTTCAGAAAGCGATTTAAAGCTTGAAAATGAACTAGAATAAAAATGTGAATTGTAAAAACCAAAATAAACAAATTTTTGAGACCAAAACACATTGTTTCTTTGATAAAAGATAGTGTCCTACATCATTTGTGTTTACGGAGCACAAGTGTCACATGTCACACCCTGGCTTTTGCGGAAGCGTGGTTTATTTGGTGTGACTTCTTAATACCATAGCAATCAATTATAACAATGCTATATGATAAAAACATGAGATGTTCATCCATTAATAGAGTTTAGAAAATACCACAACACCATTGTCTGAAAATACCAAATTTAGTTACAAACCATGACGTGTTCAAATGAGTTCATAAAGACTCAACAAAAGTACTTAAATAAAACCTGAGTTTAGAATTGTGTATCCCGTCCAGGAATGGGAATACACCCCCTAAACTCAACAACCCCGGATGATATCTTTTATTTCACTACGCAGCATGAAGACACATTGCATACCTTGCCAGATCCACTAGTTTCCTAAAATACATGTAGTTTGAAAAATCAACAAAAGTTGAGCGAGTTCATGTGTATGTGAGTATGTATAAACCTTTGTAAACAGTATATGTATGTATGTCCCGGTATGATTCCAAACAAGGAAAAGATCACCAGTGGTTTGCAAGGCCACTGATATGTGTGACGGTGTAGGAAGACTCAAACCTAGCAAAGTTATACCAGGCTTCCGGCTGGAAGACATAGTCACCACTATGGGCCGCCCCGGCCTCATGGGTGTGGGCTCGCTACACCCAAATAGATCTATCTCTCATGCCCCTCGGTCCTGATACGAGGATTAATGGTCCCAAGTATCCACCTACCCTATCACATGATCTATGGTTCTTTCCTAGGCTAATCATACCAATAGTATTGTAAGTAATCCTTTGTAACATGTATTTCACCCCCGAAGTAAATAAACAAAACAGTTTAAAGAAAAGGGGGACATGAACTCACTGTAGTGCGTCTTCAGTATCATCAACTCAAATCTCCGCAGCTAACACGACTACCTACAGTGTACTAACGTCTACTAGACGAACAGGCTGTGCCTTAGCTTATAGTGTATCGTTTTTGAGGTGTGTTTCTTGTGTGTCCCAATATTATTCCAATTTATAATTATTTGTTAAAATAATTAATATTTCAACTTAAATTATATTTAGTTTTGGAATAATTGTTAAACAATATTTCAATATTAATACTTCTCAAGTATATATTTCCGTATTTCCTTCCCAAGGATGGGTGTAATTTATACATGCATAGGTTTAGTTCCGAAATAATATATTTTAAGTCCCACTTAGAAAATATATATAACTTATTTGTAAAAAATAATGTATTCCAAAATATATATATTTTTCCCAAAAATAATATATTTTCACTCCTTGTATCCAAAACAATATTTACCAAAAATATATTCGTAAAAGTATTTTCCAGAATATTTCATAAGTTACGTTTTTGCGTTCGGTTTCACAATATCAAGTGTGTAACTTAAATATTTATTGCTTGAGATATTTGGTAATATTTTGGAGTTGTAAATTCTTGGTATTTTGTTAAGTTATATTATTTTACCCTAAAATAATATAACTATTCCATAAAATAAACAAATATCCACACAAGTGTCTTAATATAAAATATATATTCTAAATATATATTTATCCATTTTTATTTACAAAAACCAACCTCCAATACTTGTATTTTTGTTACAAAAATCTATGGCAAAATTTATATTGAAAATCATAGTAAAAAAATACACTAGTAAACACTTGTTTAGAAAATATTTTCTAAGTGTTGGAATTTTTAGAAAATTTCGCCATAGTTTCCTTTGTAAATGGAGGTGTCCATGCTATTTAACATATCATTTTCTTTTAAAAAATCATTCAAACAATCAACAACAAATCACTAATCATCTTACACTTACCAAGTGCAAAAACTATATATTTTACATAATAACATGAACTTGATTTTTCACAAATATGTGTAGTAACTTGGTAAAATATTTAGTAGCCTTTGTTACCCTTCAAAATATATTTACTTCTTGGTGAACTTTATTCTTGGAAATTTTAGATGTTTACAACTTGTAAACACATTTCACAAAAATGTTTATTTATTAGATCTTCTTGTTTCTCTAGTATTTATACACTTGTTTTGTCACTAAAAATAGTACAAGTTTAATGAAAACCATGATCTTTCAAAAATCACCCTTTTAAACTTGGTTTTCTTGGAAAATCATTTACATGTCTTAGATTCACAAGTTTACTAGTTCACTTTGTTTGTCATTTTACAAGAAATCATTTTATGTTCAAGTTCATTTCTTTACTAGAAGATGATTATCTTATGTAAACACATAAATATCTCCTAACTTGCTAAATCATGTTCTTAATCATAATCTAGCAAGTTTCATGTAATGATTAACATCAATATCTCTAGTAATCAACAAGCAAACATCATCCATATGCTAACAACATCATTCTATTCATATTTCACCATATGTTAGCTTTATGTTTCAAGATTTAAATGTATGATTTTTAGTGTTCTTGTGTAAATCAACATAATATATCTTTTAACCACTAAGAATATGAAGTAAACAAAGATCAAAGAAGTCTTACTACTAGCTTCAAGCTAGGGAAGAACAATGATGAAGATTGAGTGGATAAGAGCAAACAAAGGTGGTCCTTCAAGATCCAAGAGTTCCACACCTTCTTAATCACCCTTGTGCACCTTGAGATGGCCTTGGATTGGTTGAATGATGATCGAAAATTATGGTGGTGCTTGGAGGGTGTTCGGCCGAGACTTAAGGAGGAGAGGGAGAATAAGTGTTGTGGTAAAGATGATGAGAAGTGATCTTGTTCTTATAACCTCTAATCCCTAATGTCCAATGGTTATAGTGTTTCCCAAAGTACATACTAAATCTCATCAATACCAAGAGAAAGATTATGGAAGATTAGTAAAGATTGAGTGATCTTGAGGTGGGGCCACCCCATGGGGCCGTAAACATCAAATGGGGGAGGGGGGGTTAAGTGTAAATTGATGGTAAGAAGATAATTAGTGGAAGGTTACTTGTAAAGTTTAGTGTTTCAAGTGTTTCTTGCATTATATAATATGTTAGGGTGTTCGGGAACCATAACTAGTTCAGAAAAAGTAAAACAATGCTTTATGCAATATTTCAGTGTTCCGGGTAATGTCCGATTGTTCGGTTAGATACCGGTTCGTTAAAGTGTCAAGTGATTCCGTATAGTGTCCTTTATGTAACTTTTTGTGACACTTTTAATTCCCGACACTTAGGAAAGCATACAGGACCATTTTGTCATATTTTTGCATGTTACTAGCATGTTAAAATGCTGATTTTTGTTGATTAATGCAGAATTCTGCACTTAGAGTGGGTTTTAGGCACTTTTCGGCACTTAAACTATCACCTAGTGAAGCAGTTTTATGGTGCTCACTTCCCTACACTCCGTACTAGTGTAGTACCTTGTCTCTGGCTCATACTGGGCCTCAAAACATTGTTTGTCTATGTACTGGCACTCTCAGTATATTTCTGAGTTATCCTGCTAACTGTGCTAACTGTGCTTTGTGCATCATGTGTCACTAAAGTTTGTAAGTGATAAATGGTGTGACAGTATGAAATGTGATGCACATGTATGTATGATAAAGAAATCATAAAGCAGTTTATATCATCAGTTGTAATTAAGCCCAGTCATTAAGCATTAATCAATATTAATTAGGTGTACGGATACCTATAATTATGAGGGTTGTCACATTCTCCCCCTGTTAAGAAAATTTCGTCCCGAAATTTAAGTTCTGCTACTAGATGCAGGGGTCTTGGGGAACAAATGTGGATATTTTGCTTTCATACGATCTTCACGCTGCCACGTGAACTCTGGGCCATGATGTGCATTCCATCGAACCTTGACGAGTTTGACACTACTCCGCCGCGTCTTGTTAACCTTCCAATCAGTAACCTCAATAGGTTCTTCAGTAAAGTGGAGTGTGTCGTCAATATGAACTTCGTCGGCAGGAATGACCACTGTTTCTTGAGTTGGACTCTTTTTCAAATTTGATACATGGAATGTATCATGAACACCATTTAGCTCTGCTGGTAAATCCAACTTGTATGCTACGAGGCCAATCCTTTCCAGGATTCTAAATGGACCAATGTATCTGGGGTTCAACTTCCCACGCTTCCCAAAGCGTGCCACACCCTTCCAGGGTGAAACCTTTAGCAAAACCATATCTCCTACCTCAAACTCCAGAGGTTTCCTTCTCAGGTCCGCATAACTCTTTTGACGATCACGAGACGCTTTGATGCGCTCTCGTATCTATGTAATCTTGTACGTCATCTCTTGAACCAATTCCGGACCAACAAGCTGTCTATCACCCGCGTCTGCCCAGCATAGCGGTGATCGACACTTACGTCCATAGAGAGCTTCGAACGGTGCGGCTTGGATACTTGCATGGTAACTGTTATTGTATGAAAATTCCACCAATGGTAGGTGAGTATCCCAACTTCCACCCAAATCCATTACGCAAGCACGCAACATGTCTTCCATCGTTTGGATCGTTCGTTCACTCTGTCCGTCTGTCTGCGGATGAAAGGCAGTACTCAGATTTAACTGAGAACCAAATGCCTCTTGGAAGGATTGCCAAATCCTTGATAAGAATCTTCCATCTCTATCAGAAATAATCGAGAGAGGCACTCCATGTCGTGCAACAATCTCTCTCAGGTATAGCTCAGCTAGCTTGCTAGTGTTGTCTTTCTCCTTGATTGCCAAAAAGTGTGCTGATTTAGTCAGACGGTCTACGATTACCCAAATCGTATCATGACCTCTAGGCGTCCTTGGCAATTTTGTTATAAAATCCATGGAAATCTGTTCCCATTTCCACTTGGGTATTTCTGGTTGTTGCAAGAGACCTGAAGGCTTCTGGTATTCGGTCTTTACTTTGGCGCAAGTTAAACATTTGCCAACATATATCGCAACGTCACCTTTCATTCTCGGCCACCAATAGAAATCCTTTAAGTCTTGGTACATTTTATCCGACCCTGGATGGATCGAGTACCGTGACTTGTGAGCTTCATCAAAAATAACATTTTTCAAACCACCAAACAAGGGAACCCAAATTATTCCCATAAAACACAATGTTCCTTCCCCGTTTGGTACCAACTGCTTCTCCATCCCACGAAGATATTAATTTTCAAGATTCCTTTCCTTGAGAGCTTCTCTCTGCGCGGCACGAATGCGCAATGAGAGGTCCGTTTGAATAATCATTTCCAACGCCCTAACCCTTATGGGCTTGATCCTTTCCTTCCGACTCAGGGCATCGCCGACCACATTCGCTTTCCCTGGATAATACTTGATCTCACAATCATAATCGTTCAATAGTTCTACCCAACGTCTCTGTCTCATGTTAAGCTCTTTCTGATCAAATATATGCTGCAGGCTCTTGTGATCAGTAAAGATTGTGCATCGCGTGCCATATAAGTAATGTCGCCAGATTTTTAACGCAAACACCACCGCGCCCAATTCCAAATCATGCGTGGTGTAATTTTTCTCATGGACCTTCAACTGGCGAGAAGCATATTCTATAACCTTCTGACGCTGCATTAATATACATCCCAAACCTTGACGCGAGGCATCGC
Source organism: Helianthus tuberosus (assembly GCA_030545235.1). Lineage (NCBI taxonomy): Eukaryota > Viridiplantae > Streptophyta > Magnoliopsida > Asterales > Asteraceae > Helianthus > Helianthus tuberosus. Next base: position 17,511 of record JARYGA010019951.1, read on the forward strand.
AATATACCACAAAGTCGTCAGTGCCTTCGGGTAAAGATAAAATCTGTGCGTCACAAAGCTTGTTCTTTAACAACTGGAATGCTTCTTCTTGCTTATCTCCCCATTCATACTTCTTGTCTTTTTGTGTGAGGGAGGTCAACGGTTGAGCGATTTTCGAGAAATCCTCAATGAATCTGCGGTAATAACCCGCCAAACCTAGGAACTACCGAATCTCGGTTGGTGTCTTTGGAGTCTCCCAGTTCTTGATCGCTTCGATCTTTGTGGGATCCACATGAATTCCATTTCCGTTAACCACATGACCAAGAAACTGAACTTCGCATAACCAGAACTCGCACTTCGAGAACTTAGCGTACAACTTCTCTTTCCTAAGCAACTCTAGAATAGCCCTTAGATGTTGCTCGTGTTCTTCTTTCGTCTTGGAATAAATCAAGATATCATCAATAAACACGATCACAAACTTATCGAGATACGGCTTGCAGACTCTGTTCATCAAGTCCATGAACACGGCTGGCGCGTTTGTCAGACCAAATAGCATAACAAGGAACTCGTAATGTCCATAGCGAGTCCTAAAGGCAGTCTTTGGAATGCTTTCCTCTTGTATTCTCAACTGGTGGTATCTCGATCGTAGATTGATCTTTGAGTAAAAACTCGAACCTTGTAGTTAATCGAACAGGTCATCAATCATTGCCAAAGGATATCTATTCTTGATAGTCAACTTGTTCAGCTCGCGGTAGTCGATACACATGCGGAAACTACCATCCTTCTTTTTAACGAACAAAACTGGAGCTCCCCAAGGCGAGAAGCTTGGTCTGATAAATCCCTTGTCTAGCAACTCCTGAAGTTGGGTCGATAACTCATGCATTTCCGAAGGTGCAAGTCTATAAGGTGCCTTAGCCACAGGCGCGACGCCTGGAACTAAGTCAATATGAAACTCGACTTGCCTTTGTGGCGCCAATCCTGGTAAGTCTTCTGGAAAGACTTCATGATACTCCTTCACGACTGGAATATCTTCTATCTTCGGCTCAGCGGCTTCTTTATCCACGACGTGTGCCAAGAAGGCAACACATCCCTTCTTCAAACATTTTCGAGCTTTCAAATAGCTAAAGATCCTCAGAGGCGTATCGCGCTTCTCTCCATGTACCACAATCGTTTCTTCATTCTCCAATGGAATGCGAATGATTTTCTCATGACATACAATCTCTGCCCGGTTAGTGGACAACCAATCCATCCCTACTACCACGTCGAAGCTTCCCAACTCGATTGGCAGTAGATCCAGTGTAAACTCGCGTTCTCTCAATTCTATTACGCAACCTCTGATAACTTCATTTGTTTCTACTAGCTTTCCGTTAGCTAGTTCGATTGAGTACGGAATATCTAGCTTACTAGCTACTAACCCAAGCATTTTCTTAAAGTCTAGTGATACGAAACTATAATCAGCACCAGTATCAAATAGGACAGATGCAAAGCGATGATTAATAGGGAACGTACTAGTAACCACATTAGAATCTTGGCGTGCTTCCCTTGCTCCGATATTAAAAACTCTTCCTTGTGCTTGATTAAGTTTCGGGCACTCTCGCTTGAAATGCCCCATGTCTCCACAATTGAAACAACCTGGTCCTCGACCATTACCGTTCCCATTACCACCCTGAGCGTTGTTTTGGTTGCGATTCCCAGCTTGATTTCCATAATTACCACGGTTTCCATTACCTCCGTTATTTCCTTGCAGACGGTTTCCATTCCCATTACCTCCACGGTTGTTGTTACCAAAACCCCTTTGACCGCCCCGGCCAGTACCAACCCAGCATGTTTCTTTCGAGTGATCAACTCTTCCATAAGATTCACATTTTCCAGATCGGCATCGTCCTTCATGATGCAACTGACACGCGTTACACTTGGGCAAGGTGCCCATATACCCCTTTCCTTTGGCCTTGGCCAGTGTGCTTGTCTCATCCTTCTTGTTCAAACTGCTGGTACCTTTCTTAAAGTTGGAGAACTTCCTCTTGTTTTCTCCCGAGGATTCAACGTGGGTCTCCTTTCTCTTCGGGTCAGAAATTGAAAACTTGTTTAACCTGATAGCTTCTTCAGTCAGTGACACGCTCAGATCGATAACCTCAGTAATTGTTGCAGGCTTTGAAGATGTTACCATACTCATAATCTGAGGTGCCAACCCCCAGATGAAACACTCCACATGTTTGAATTCCGGACTGACCATGTATGGTACCACGTGAGACAGATCATGAAATCTCTGTACATATTCGGCAATCTTTGGGCCGTCCATCTTGAGATTCCAAAATTCAGTTTCCAGCTTCTGAATTTCGGCCCTGGAGCAATACTTTTTACGCATGAGTTCCTTTAACTCAGTCCAAGTCAAAGCATATGCTACTGCCTCTCCCAGAGTTTGGACTTGGAGATTCCACCATGAAAGTGCTCCATCAGTGAACAATCCGGAAATGTAGGTGACTTGCTATTCTGGTGCGCATTTGCTCATCCTTATCACTGAGTCGGTCTTTTTCGTCCAACGAACATACGCCACAGCACCCCCGGTGCCATCAAAATTCAGCGGTTTATAGTCTAAAAATTGCTTAAAGGTACAGCCTGTACAAGTAACTTCATATACAGGAATCATTAGCAATTGCACATGGAATGTCCAAATGAAACGTAATGTGTCTCAAGCGACTTAAACATTACCATGTGGTGGGTTGTTCCTTGAGGTATTCCCGCTAGTTTCAGCGCGTGAGGCCTCGTAATCTGCTATTGCTCGGGAGATCCTTTCTTGTAATTCGGCCTCAGTAGTGGGTAAACGATTTTCCCTTCGTGGAGGCACCTTCTATAAGAAGATTGTATAGGTCAGGTCTTTATAAGTATAGTAAGTACGTAACACGCGCATGTAATAACATTCATCAATACAATAACACATAACATCCCATGTCATAAAACAAATAATCCAACAACGCATGTAATGAGAATGTTGCGATTGAGCTATCATATAACAAGACCATAAGAACAGTTTACAAGTTTCACAATTGTATCATACATTAAAAGAGACTAAGGGGTCACATCACCCTTGTCTGAATCGTCTAACAATCTACAATAACCAAAAATCAAATGTCAAAAGTCATAATGTGGTATTCAAAAGCTGTGCAATAAGGCTCAATAGTTGCACTCTCATCAAAAGCATGATATCTGCAACAAACCAAAAACCTCTAAGCTGATGGGGGAGGAGGAGGTGTAGGAATGAAAAGCAAACGACGCATACGTGCTAACTCCTCCTCGAGCGCATGAACGAGCTGCAACAAACAACCAATCTGCTGCTCCATAGTCTGAAAACAGATGTCGAAATCCGGGTAAGGAAATAGTGGAGCAGGTGGGACAGCAAACTGTGACGGACCAGCACCAGGTGGAGGACGCGGAATCCTCTCGAGCTCAGTGACTCTACGACTCAACATATCCTGCTGTAGCTGCAAGGATAGAAGCAGATCATCCCTCGAGTATCCAATATGAAAGGGATGGTATGGGTCAGATATCGGCATGACGTTGGGCGGAAACCACATAAATGGCTCGCCCGTAGGTGCAGAATAAGAAGTCGTGTGTGTAAACTGTGGTATGAAATGATTGGCTGCTGACACAAAAGGTACATGACCGGCCTGCTGACTCGAAGGTCCTTCCCCTGGACGGGGAGGAGGAATGTCCTGAAGAAATGTAACTGGTAGATCTGTGCAGTGCGCATCTGACAAGTGTGGGTGAAACTGGGTGACATCAACGGGTGCCTGAACAGGTGCAGATGGGGGAGTAACTGGTCTGACAAAAGGAGGATAGTCGTCGTCATCCTCAATCCACCCATTGCGGGTGTGAGCATATCGAGGGTCCACATGGGTAGCAAATGGAGCACGGTCAACAAGTACAGCGACCGGGTCAGGCAGAGGAGGTGCAATAACGGGTACATCAACAGGGATAGGTTCGTGCACGGGTAGAGGGTCATGAGTAAGAACAGGCTTTGGGTCAGCTAGAGCAGGCTCATGATCAGCGGGTATATCGAAGAGCTGATCGACCGGAAAAACAGGTGCCTCAACAGGTGGCTCATCACGTACAAACTCAATCTCATGGTCTGGATCAAAGTCGTGCGGAAATATATGATCAATCTCATCCTCAAACTTAGGATCAAACTTAAAATTGTGTGATGAACCAGGGGCAGCTAACATAGAAGTGTCGGAATCAGTGTCGGAGGGATAACGTTGTAATCCCAGTGCATGAAGAGTAGAAGACGACACGGACTCAAACGAATCGGGACCAGACTGGTCAGATAAAACCTCCACAACATGAACCTCGACAGGTTGAATAGCAATGGTATCAACAACTGGAATCTCATCAAGAGGAATAGCAACAGCATCATCAACCGGAGCCCCGCCATCCTGGTCATCCTCAGGGGGACCCTCGATGAAAAGATCGATGTCGTCATCAGATATACCATCAAGTGGCAGATCCTCAACCGGAAATGCAGCAAGGGGAACAGGAGCAGGGATCTGAGCAAGAGGTAGATCCCCATCAAGAAAACCATCAGCTATAGGTATGTCATCTCCAAAGTTTGGTAGGGCGAAGGGCTGAAAGTCATCGTCATCGTTGCTCGTGGTGTCTGAAGTGAAAACCTCATCCTCTAGGATGATCTCGTCATCTGATACTATGGCTATAGGGTCTATAGTGTCTGATACTCCACTCTCAGAGGAAGATGACATGGTGTCTGTTACAAAACAATCACACATATGCACATATATCAACAATTAGCAAATAAGCATGTAAGCAATAATGTAAGCATGTATGCATCCTAGTCTTCCCAAGACTATCCCACCCAGCCTCTCAGACTGAACTACTTAGTCTCTCAGACTAGACCTCCCAGTTTCCCAAACTGAACCACCCAGCCTCTCAGGCTAAAACCTCCCGGTTTCCCAAACCGAACTACCCAGTCTCTCAGGCTAAACCCCCCAGTTTCCCAAACTGAACTACCCAGCCTCTCAGGCTAAACCTCCTAGTCTCTCAGACTACCCCAACTAGCCTCTCAGACTACCCAGTCTCTCATACTGAACTACCCAGTTAGTCTCTCAGAACAACTCCCCAGTCTCTCAGACTGAATTACCTAGCTAGTCTCTCAGACTAACTCCCCAGTCTCTCAGACTGACTCCCCAGTCTCTCAGACTGAAATCCCTCAGTCTCTAAGACTGAACTCCCTCAATCTCTAAGACTGAACTATAAACACACCCTTTTGAAATGTGTATTTGTGCCTTTTGTTTGTAAAAATATTTGTTTCATGGATCTGGACGCTTTGTGTATGCAATGTAAAAATGTGTCAAAACATTTTCGTGAGAGCCCTGATGATCATAGTCTAGACTCGAGAGAGAATCCTAGTTCGTTATTATCGAGGTTCTGATACCAAGCTGTAACACCCTGGCTTTTGCGGAAGCATGGTTTATTTGGTGTGACTTCTTAATACCATAGCAATCAATCATAACAATGCTATATGACAAAAACATGAGATGTTCATCCATTAATATAGTTTAGAAAATACCACAATACCATTGTCTGAAAATACCAAATTAAGTTACAAACCATGACGTGTTCAAATGAGTTCATAAAGACTCAACAAAAGTACTTAAATAAAACCTGAGTTTAGAATTGTGTATCCCGTCCAGGAATGGGAATACACCCCCTAAACTCAACAATCCCAGATGACATCTTTTATTTCACTACACAGCATGAAGACACATTGCATACCTTGCCAGATCCACTAGTTTCCTGAAATACATGTAGTTTGAAAAATCAACAAAAGTTGAGCGAGTTCATGTGTATGTCAGTATGTATAAACCTTTGTAAACAGCATATGTATGTATGTCCCGGTATGATTGCAAACAAGGAAAAGATCACCAATGGTTTGCAAGGCCACTAATATATGTGCCGGTGTAGGAAGACTCAAACCTAGCAAAGTTGTACCGGGCTTCCGGCTGGAAGACATAGTCACCACTATGGGCCGCCCCGACCTCATGGGTGTGGGCTCGCTACACCCAAATAGATCTATCACTCATGCCCCTCGGTCCTGATACGAGGATTAATGGTCCCAAGTGTCCGCCTACCCTATCACATGATCTATGGTTCTTTCCTAGGCTAATCATACCAATAGTATTGTAAGTAATCCTTTGTAACATGTATTTCACCCCCGAAGTAAATAAATAAAACAGTTTAAAGAAAAGGGGGACATGAACTCACTATAGTGCGTCTTCAGTATCGTCAACTCAAATCTCCGCAGCTAACACGACTACCTACAGTGTACTAACGTCTATTAGACGAACGGGTCGTGCCTTAGCTTATAGTTTATCGTTTTTGAGTTGCGTTTCTTGTGTGTCCCAATATTATTCCAAGTTATAATTATTTGTTAAAATAATTAATATTTCAACTTAAATTATATTTAGTTTTGAAATAATTGTTAAACAATATTTCTATATTAATACTTCTCAAGTATATATTTCTGTATTTCCTTCCCAAGGATGGGGGTAATTTATACATGCATATTTGTAGTTCCGAAATAATATATTTTTAAGTCCCACTTAGAAAATATATATAACTTATTTGTCAAAAATAATGTATTCCAAAATATATATATATTTTTCCCAAAAATAATATATTTTCACTCCTTGTATCCAAAACAATATTTACCAAAAATATATTCGTAAAAGTATTTTCCGGAATATTTCATAAGTTACGTTTTTGCGTTCGGTTTCACAATATCAAGTGTGTAACTTAAATATTTATTCCTTGTGATATTTGGTAATATTTTGGAGTTGTAAATTCTTGGTATTTTGTTAAGTTATATTATTTTACCCTAAAATAATTTAACTATTCCATACAAGTGTCTTAATATAAAATATATATTCTAAATATATATTTATCCATTTTTTATTTACAAAAACCAACCTCCAATACTTGTATTTTTGTTACAAAAATCTATGGCAAATTTTATATTGAAAATCATAGTAAAAAATACACTAGTAAACACTTGTTTAGAAAATATTTTCTAAGTGTTGGAATTTTTAGAAAATTTCGCCATAGTTTCCTTTGTAAATGGAGGTGTCCATTCTATTTAGCATATCATTTTCTTTTCAAAAATCATTCAAACAATCAACAACAAATCACTAATCATCTTACACTTACCAAGTGCAAAAACTATATATTTTACATAATAACGTGAACTTGGTTTTTAACAAAAATGTGTAGTAACTTGGTAAAACATTTAGTAGCCTTTGTTACCCTTCAAAATATATTTACTTCCTGGTGAACTTTATTCTTGGAAATTTTAGATGTTTACAACTTGTAAACACATTTCACAAAAATTTTATTTATTAGATCTTCTTGTTTCTCTAGTATTTATACACTTGTTTTGTCACTAAAAATAGTGCAAGTTTAATGAAAACCATGATCTTTCAAAAATCACCCTTTTAAACTTGGTTTTCTTGGAAAATCATTTACATGTCTTAGATTCACAAGTTTACTAGTTCACTTTGTTTGTCATTTTACAAGAAATCATTTTATGTTCAAGTTCATGTCTTTACTAGAAGATGATTATCTTATGTAAACACATAATCATCTCATAACTTGCTAAATCATGTTCTTAATCATAATCTAGCAAGTTTCATGTAATGATCAACATCAATATCTCTAGTAATCAACACCTTCTTAGTCACCCTAGTGCACCGTGAGATGGCCTTGGATTGGTTGAATGATGATCGAAAATTGTGGTGGTGGTTGGAGGGTGTTCGGCCGAGAGTTAAGGAGGAGAGGGAGAAGAAGTGTTGTGGTAAAGATGATGAGAAGTGATCTTGTTCTTATAACCTCTAATCCCTAATGTCCAATGGTTATAGTGTTTCCCAAAGTACATACTAAATATCATCAATACCAAGAGAAAGATTATGGAAGATTAGTAAAGATTAAGTGATCTTAAGGTGGGGCCACCCCATGGGGCCGTAAACATCAAAGGGGGGAGGGGTTAAGTGTAAATTGATGGTAAGAAGATAATTAGTGGAAGGTTACTTCTTGCATTATATAATATGTTAGGGTGTTCGGGAACCATAACTAGTTCAGAAAAAGTAAAACAATGCTTTAGGCAATATTTCAGTGTTCCGGGTAATGTCCGGTTGTTCGGTTAGATACCGGTTTGTTAAAGTGTCAAGTGATTCCGTATAGTGTCCTTTATGTAACTTTTTGTGACACTTTTAATTCCTGACACTTAGGAAAGCATACAGGACCATTTTGCCATATTTTTGCATGTTACTAGCATGTTAAAATCCTGATTTTTGTTGATTAATGCAGAATTCTGCACTTAGAGTGGGTTTTAGGCACTTTTCGGCACTTAAACAATCACCTAGTGATGCAGTTTTATGGTCCTCACTTCCCTACACTCCATACTAGTGTAGTACCTTGTCTCTGGCTCATACTGGGCCTCAAAACATTGTCTGTCTATGTACTGACACTGTTAGTATATTTCTGAGTTATCCTACTAACTGTGCTAACTGTGCTTTGTGCATCATGTATGTCACTAAAGTTTGTAAGTGATAAATGGTGTGACATTATGAAATGTGATGAACATGTATGTATGATACAGAAATCATAAGGCAGTTTATATCATCAGTTGTAATTAAGCACAATCATTAAGCATTAATCAATATTAATTAGTTGTACGGATACCTGTAATTAAGAGGGTTGTCACATCACAGTCTCCCCTACTTCAGGAAATTTCGTCCCGAAATTTATTCGAAGGAGACCGTAGAATGGAATTGAAACAACTAACGGATAAGCAGATTGCTAGATCCTAAAGATGCGGAGCATCATTTGGTATTGGAGAATTCAAAATGTGATTTGGGATAACAAAAAAGTGTCTCAAGGTATTCAATCCTTTGAAACTTGTGAAAGTCGACTAGTGTTCAAAATCATTTAAGTATGGCACTATGTTATACTAAGCTCCTAGTGTAATTTCTAGCAAATAAAGGGGGTGTACATTCAAGCCCTTCACGTACACGGTTTCTAATGTCCCATGAGGTACATCCAATGCACCATGAGCATCTCATGCATAGGAGACGGGTCAACATACCTATGGCATCAAGATCGTCACCTTTAACACCATATCATACTCCCGGTCGGCTCGATTTGAGTTAATGAATGTACTTGTTCTTGTCCATCGGAAATAACCACTCAAATAACAAACAAACACATAATCACATAATGGTCCAAGATAACATAAAATCACCAAATGATCTCAGCAACGTTCTAAAGAATAACACAATAAGAACACCTATATATAGGAAGTACCATCGGCGTATCCACCGTGTTCTTATCGCATCATACTTCTCCCGTTACCTTAATCACTCTAGATTTTATGCCACCATACTTAACAAGGCTTATTATGATTCTCATGCGTCGAAACTCATAATTAAGTGTAAACCCATAATTACTCGTTTCGTCACATGGTCCACATAGTTCCTCTTGTTAAGAAAGGGTAAACAAATAATAAGGTTGAACTATCGTCTAAATCAAATAAACATTGTCACAACATAACATCTGTCAAATCGAATTGTATTTCATACTAGCAATGATAACACTACTTATTTTGTATACGACAAATTTAGTAGTAGGTATTTTATTCTAGTACAAATATTTATATATGTTTCATATTAACCAAACAGGTAGAATGCAACATATATTAATCATACATTATCACCATAATGTAAGCATATCAATAAAATGTTCTCAAATCATGTGCTAGGTATGCTAAGTTAACATACTAAGCAAAAATGTATTAAGTATGTTATATCAACATATGAAGCAAACTGCATTTACAACCATGTACTATACATATTAGATAAACAAATCATATATATAATGCTATGATCATAAAATAGTATTAACTTGTTCACAGTACTCGTATCGATCGTGTTACCACGTTCGTACGAAAGCACCGGAGTGCAATTTATATTGTACTAATATTATAAGATTTAGTTGCTAAAGAACGGAATCCTCAAAATTAGCATGAGATTTGAAATTACACATAGTGCAATCACAGTAGAGTTTGAAATTGAAAATTGAATAACAAAGATAAAGACAAACTTCTTGGAATTTATATTGTCATTACAAACATAGTTAAAATATGTACATTGTTCTTGAAAATAAACAGGAAAATTTTAGAGGTTCTTATGATCATAAGCGCTTGATCATTAGCTTGAGCCTCGTTGATGTTGAATACTCGTCCATTAGCATTGGCAGGCTTGGGGCAGTTTCGCTTGAAATTATTTAAGTCACCATAATTGAAACATGCTCTTGGGCGAGTCTGAGTAGGGGCTGCTCGGTTCTGGATATGACAGGTCACAACTAGATGTCCAAATAAACCACAAATTGTACACTGGCGACAAGGGGAATTTGATGCATGATGATAATTGCAATGATTGCACCGAGGTTGCTTTCCACGATAAAATCCCTTAAAGGGTACTGAGTTCAGTGGAGCATGTTGGTGCATCTAATGTCTGTTAACTTCGTCTTAATCGAGTCTTATGTCTAGATAGGATAAACGAGCACACAACAGGGTAGAAATTAGGGTTAGCATGTGTGAAAGTGGGTAATTCCGCTTGAAAGTGTCAGTGACCAGTTCAAGCGAAACTAACCAAGTTAATTCCGCTTGAAATGGGCAATGGCTGGTTCAAGCGAAATTAGACCTCTATAAATAGGTGTGTGCTGAGTTCATTTGGAACGGAATTAGAAGTCATTGTTTGAGAGCCGAGGTACTGCCGAATTGTTATCAGAATTGTAAAAGCTCAGGAAATCAATAAAAGAGGATAATTAAAGGAAAACAAGCTGTTTTACATCAATTACACTAATTCCGCCTTTGTTTTTTATGTTGAACTCTTCATATTGACTCGTTAGGGTCACACGACGATCCAACAAGTGGTATCAGAGCTCAGGACAAGGAGTTCATACCAATTCAGCTTGATTTCATCGGATTCTCACACTTCTACTCCTTCTTTTCTGATTTAAACAAAATTTGAGGGTTGAAATGGCTTAAAACTCACACATATCAAGCGAAACATAGTTTTAACTAATCCGTGAAAGTATTGGACCTAAATTCGAACAAATTCTGATAAATTTGGTTAATTCCGTTTGAAAATCTGTTCGAACTTGCTGACGTCATCGTAATTCCGTTTGAAAATTTCAGTGTCATTACAAATGGAATTACACTTTGGGTCTATTTCCGCTTGAAAAGTGCTCACCATTTCCAACGAAATTACTAATTCCGCTTCAAAGCAGCTAATTCCGCTTGAAATACCTTAATTCCGTTTGAATTGATATTCCGCGTGAACTGGTAATCTCGTTTGAAAGTTAATATCGTCTGAAAAGCCTTATTCTGTTTGAAGAAGTTAATTTCGTTTGAAGCAATTCAGCTTCAACTGATTCGGTTTGAAAATATTTTTCAAAATTTCAAAAATTTTTCTATGTGTTTGTTGACTGTTTCAGGTACTTGAAAGATGGATGAGTTCATGAATCCATTCTATGACGTTTTTGCCTTTGCTGGAAATGGTGGAGATGATATTTCAAATGACACGTCAAACAACACAAATGAGAATGCTCCTAGTGTGAGAAAGACTCTTTCGGATGCATTAAGTGTTGAGAGTGCTTATGGGAACAACAAACCTCCCAAGTTGATGGCGATAGAAGATTACAATAAATGGGCGAAAAGGTTTGAAGAATGGCTAAAAGCGTTTGCTTATCCAAGTTGGAGAATGTTCAAGAATGGTTTCGTTATGGGAAGATCGGATTTTGAAAATTTGATAGAAACTAAGCAAATAGAAAGATATGTTGCTGAACAAAAGTGCCTTGCTGATGTGCGGCTCACAGCCTGCTTTTCGTTTGAAAGACTTTAATGTTATATGAAACGTGTTGTTCAAAAGCCTTGGTGTGTAAAAATCTTGATGTGAGGTTGTTTATTCAGATGCTTAAAAGTTTGACATGCTTTGGCCTAATAGGTATAGGTACTCTCATTGGGATTGTCCCCAGGTAGGCAACGGGTCCTTATAATTGGATTTGTACGAATGCCAGCCTAGACAGGAGTTCCTAATTTAACGGTACTTAACCCTTCCAGTTACTACATGTCCGAGCATATGATATTTCTTTTTATTTTCAAAACAAGTTTTAAATGGAATTGCTACTAAACCACACACAATCGGCAAGTGCACCGGTCGCGGTGTAGTGTAGAGGGCAAGACCGGATATCAATCCGTGGACACTATGGGAAGAATTTAGATACTGAACCTCTATCGAATATAAAGTTGAATTTTAAAGTTTGATTTAAATTGATTTTTTGATTTTTTAAATAATAAATTGAAAACTTACGGAAAAGAAGACAGGAAACAAAAAGTAAAACAAATAAACAAACACACAGTGAAACAAATAAATAAACAAAGTATAATAATCACATAAATAAAGTTTTACAATTACAGAAATAAAGTGTAACAAATACGTATGATGAAAGGACTACCTGGGTTTTGAATCCTTAGAATCATGCAATGCTAATTTGACAATAATAACAGTTAAATATCTTTTTCCTTTGGTTAACCCCCCATTAGAGATGCCATTTAAACAAAAGATAAAAACGAGATGTGAAGTGCTAGAACGAACCGGCTCGAGCTATCGATACCAAATCCTACGTGAATCCAACTGTTGGAACCTCAGAGACTAAGTTGTGAGACGATCTTTTAAACCCGCAAAGCGAACAAATCTTTGAAAATTAAAATCCTAAGAAACCTTAATCACGATGTAATAAAAGAGCTCGAGTTATCGATTACCCAAATTACCCACCAATGATTAGCTAATAACCTAGCTCACCCTAATCTTATTTCTAGTCATAAGGTGAGGATGCAAGTTTTAGTATTTTGATTTGAATTATTATTAGACTTGGTCAATTTCTCAACACAATATTTAACCCGAAAATCAAAAGATAAACGAATCAAATTAAATTCTAAGTTTAAAGGGAATTTCTTCATGTTTAAACCTATTGAATTTATCGACAAATAATTAATCCAAAATACACCAACATGCAATACCAAGATTAATTTCAAGAATAAGTTCTGTAAATCACATCAAATAACTGAAATTACTTCAAATATGCATTACAATCATCTAGTTCATCATAACCCAGGTAGTTTATAAGTTTAAGCACACATATTATACAACAATACAACTACACAAATGTTTACAACTACTGAAAACATAGTAACAACTTTGAAAAACGAATGATTACCGAACCCGGGTCGCTTTAGAAGTCGAAACGGAAGCTTCCAAGATTCCCGAGAGCTCCGAGGGACTTCAAGATCGCTCCTAGGCGCCTAAAGATGACTGATATCTGTCTTAGAAGTGAGATTTCGAGTGCGAGAGGTGTCTCTTTCGAAGTTGCAAGTGAAGGCCTTTTATAGGCTCAAATATTAGGCCAGACAGATTGCTTACGGACCTCAACATAGTGAGCGTTGAGGTCCGTAAGCTTCTCCAACTAATCTTCTTCAACTGCTCAATTTCGCGACCAGAAAGTCTTTGCCGACAGGTCCTTACGGACCTCAACATTGTGAGCGTTGAGGTCCGTAAGAGTGCTTGAGGACCTCAACATTGTGAATGTTGAGGTCCGTAAGGCTTCTCCAAAGGCAATTTCTTCATTTTCCGTGACACGTTTCCCCATGTATTGTTTCCTTCGTCGATCCTTTACCGTTTCCTCGTGTAATCCACAGATATTTCACCGATTCCTGCAGATTCATGATTTTATCGATTCAGTACCAAATACAAAGGAGAAACGTATACAATTGGTCTAAAATATGGGTAATTTGATGCATATGATGTGTATAATTCTAAACACATCAAATATCCCCACACTTAACCTTTTGCTTGTCCCTAAGCAAAATCCTAAACAACATGTCCAACATATACAATTTACAAAAACGCATGTTTCGAACAAATTTAAATACGAATTACAAAATCTTTAAACACAGAAGTTTCACAAGACTTACAACGTTCAAAAGGTTGATAAATCAAGAAAATGAAACGATAGACCGAGAATACTTAATCAAACTTTTCTTACTTTTAAGTAATTAATTATGTAAAAACAATACCACTCACTGAATTCACTCTTATCTCGGATAATATGTATATAATTTCAAGTGAACTCTCAAAACCAGACTGTGAAGCATGACTATTATAAGTTTGTACGTCAATCAAATCTCTACCTTATTGTTAAAAATTGATACAAATGTAGAGGACTGGAGTTGGGTAGGTAAGGGTTAACAAGAGATCTTACGATAAACCGGAAAAATACATGATAAGAATATACAATGTTTTGGTCTTTTGACCATAACTTTATTCTATTTTTTTTTTTCATTTTTTCATTTTTTTTTCTGTAACTGTATAATACAATAATAAACGTTCCGGTTTACAAAGGGTAACAACAGAAGGTAATAGGGTCAAAGTGGTGTCTAAAGGAGAAAGGTGAATTTTTACAAAGAAATGGTGATCCTAATGCCTCTTGAGATTTTGTATCAATAATTAAACCAAAGGTTTTGAAATGTATCAAAACGTACAAGTTCTAAAGTAATGCCACAAGTCTGTAAACACACATGAAACGAAAGTAGTGTTTATGTAACAAACACTTTTAGGCTCCAATCTTACTGTTATGTGGTAATGTAAGGGTTGAAGGTTTTGTTATTGCAGAGTTAATTTACTTTATAGTTAGAAAAATTATGTTAAGTATCTCGTAAAAATTTTCACAAAAACTTGATTTAAACAACCTACTATCCCGCAACTTAAAGAAATATGTATTTTCAGATTTTGTAAATTCAACATTTAAATTGTTTTTGACAGACGTTTTGCAAAATGTTCAAGTTTTAAATGCATTTAAAGGATCGGGACAAGTAGAGCATTTTTTTTATTGTATATACTAAATATTATACAAAAATTATACAAAATCCTCATCCCCACACTTGAAAAACACATTGTCCTCAATGTGTGAAAATGAGAAATGAAATTAAACACACTTGCATAGAAATTAAAAATGTTACTTCCCTGATGTGTTGCCGTATTCCTGAATATGTGTTGCCTCGTCGCATTACATCAATTTTGGTTCAATTCCTGTATACGACGCTTACAAAATAATAAGTCAACACATCATATAGAAATAAACATAACAAGCATAATTAAACATAAAAACACCAAACATAAATGTAAATATATATACAAAAATAAAGTACTAATGTCAAATACAAAAAATAAAGATAGACTATGGCGGCGCAGGCTGATCATGTGGAGGGGGAACGTGAAGATGATCTATAATGCTCTGAAGCATCCCCCTCATCTCTGTCTGTGTCTGTGCCATAGCAACCTGCGTCTGCCTAATCTGATCCTGCCCCTGCCTGAGCTGACCCACACTCTGCTCTAAAGCATCTAAACGATCTGATACAGTGAGTCGTGCTCTGGGCTGTCCTGCCCTCTCCCTCTCTGGTACCTGATGTAGAGGTGCGACAATAGGAGCGTCCTCCGGAATGGCTCTAGGCTGTGTGAAATTGGGAGGCTGGCCTGGCTCCATGAGCTGTGGTATCTGTCGCATGTCGGCCACCTTGATCATCGTGCCCATGGCCTCCTCGTGCAGCCATCCCCTCGGAAAATCATCAAAAACCTTGAGACTCTCAGCTAGCACGGTAACATAACTGCCCATGCAAATACGGGACTCCTTGCCCCTCCCACGATCCCTCGAGAAAGAAAATAGCAATAACAGCGCAAGATTGGGCTCCTGGCCCGACACGATGCAATATAATGCGAAAAGGTCCGCATATGTCACTTTCTCGATACTCATGTATCGAGAATGGACCGTGCAGGCGATGGCCCTGTGGATAAATTGGTGGATAGGGTCCCGGATCTGGGAGGCAGCAATCCCAGATACATAGGCTCCATCGGCGATGGTAGACCAGAACTCTCCTAACTGTGCCGTCGTGACACAGTGAGGTAAGACTAGATCTGTCCATCCCATAAGACTCTCAGTGAAGACCGGCTGTGTGGTCTCCTCCTGAGTGTACAATCGTGCATGGACGACGAACTGCTGAATGGACATGATGTGTGTCCACCGTCCCAATGCGAAGCGGACTGCAGAGTCAGATGAGAGGCGCGCTGAATCGAACGAAAATGTAGAAAGGAACTCAATAGTGAGCTCCTGATAAAATGAGTGCCTCTCATCCAACAACCTCAACCATCGAGGTGTCAGCATATCTCTCAACCTATCTCTCACCTCCATCATACACATCAGCTCCCAGTCTATCACCCTAGCCCTCTGAAAATCCTTGCCTAGTAGTCTAAGCAAGGCAGTATACTCATCTGAATCTGGATGGAAATCTAGCAATGTGCTCTCCTCTACAGGTGGGAGAGGTACTGGTATTTGTGCCTACTGATCAGGCCTAACTGCATCGGTAAGATAGCGAATGTTACGGGCAGGACTTGGCTGATGCTGATCTGGGGCCTGCGGCTGGAGCTGAGGCTCTGTCACCGGAGGCTGCACCTGACGTCGAGCGACAGTGCGTGACCGCTTGCGGGAGCCTGATGTAGATGCCATACCTGCATTTTAAAAAAATATAACACTTAAATACTGCAGGTTTTGTGAAGGTTGCCGTTCCCTAACACATTTTTTTTGATGTTTTTTTATTATTATTAATATTATTATTATTTTTTTTTAATAAATAAATATATACAAACAATATTTTATTTTACGGAAAAAACGTGTTTTTGTTGTGTTAGGGACGGATGTTGCGACCGTATAGCATTTCATTCGCGGTCGCAAATAATCACACAATTAAAAATAATAAAAAAAAATTTGAAATTTCGACAGCACCCCGGCGTATTTACAACAAAACCACCAATCCTCGCTCGTATTTAATTTCAATACTGGCGAGGTGGCGAAACCTGCAAGTAAAACGCATATATATATGTATTCAATCAATCAATTTATGCTCAAATATCCAAGGCGGCCGAAATTTATTTTTATTTAAACTATACTAAACTAAACTAAACGATTTTAAAGAACTAAATATAATAAAACACAATATTTACAATCGCAATGATAATAATTAAAATGACTCGACTAATCTTTACTAAACAACTTGACTAAATTATATAATTAACAGTTATAATTTAGACGACGACGCGACTCGACTAAACTATATAATTAACAATATATTACAAACGACATTAACCATATTAATATCTAAACTATAAACGACACTATACGACTTTGAATCCAAATAAAACCTAAACTAAAAGCGATTCGAACAATATATCAATATCAACAATATTAACAATTACAATTTACGAATATACGACTCGATAAAGGTACGACCCGACACTTATCAACATCAATAATATCACCTATATCAATGACTCGACTGACTCGAACAATATCGACAATCAACTTTAACTCGAATAATTAAAATCAGAGATCATACCTGAAATGATTGCGGATATCTAAGTGAACAGTGATGAGTGGTATGTTCGAGTGGTCGAGGACGGTGGTCAGCGACGGAGTGGGTGGTGGTTGATGGTGGTGAGAAGTGGCAATGGTCGCTCAGGGTGAATGAAATGAGTGGTGGATGCAGGTGGTAGCTAATAGGCGGTAATGGTGGTGTTTGGCGACGAAGGCGGCGATAGTGGTGGAATCGGGTGGTTTCGTTGGTGTTTGATTGTGGGAGACGGTGGAGGATGGTGAATGTGGATGATGATGGCGAAGTGAGGCGGTGGTGACGGTTGCAGGTGGTGGGTGATAGGCGATAATGGTGGTGGCGACCGGAGGGGATTTAAGGGGTGTTTGGGTTTTGAATGAGGAAGACAACCCCTGTTTGGGGTTTTAATTTTTTTGACTCGCTGACATTCTTACGGACCTCAACATTGTGAGTGTTGAGGTCCGTAAGCTTGTTATAACTTTTAACCGACTTAACCCATTACGGACCTCAACGTTATGAATGTTGAGGTCCGTAAGCATGTTTTATCCTTTTAATATTTTTTTTATAAAATAAGTTTTATTTACAAAAAATCACCACTAAAAATTATTCACAAACCAAGGGATTTTCGTAACGTCTGTTTGTCAAGACCACTTTTTTCGAAAATGTGTGCGATATCTTCCTTAACCCGATAGTGTACATAACTCCCAACTCTAATGGACCGTTCAGCATCAAGCCTAATAGCGCCCACCCTCATTAATTGTATGTACTCACTTTGGGATTCCGTTGGACTTCGTTTGCATTTTCCAGTGTGCGACCAATCTCCACACCCTTTGCATTTATCATAGCGTTTTGCTCTTCTTTTCATTGCACTCTTGGATGTTCCACAAAATGGTGGTATATGTTCTTGACGACGCCATCCTTTCCTTACCTCAACGCTTAGGAGAAAGATTTTCGCCTTAACTTCCGTAGGTAACCCTGGTTTTGCAAATTCTAAACAACAAAGAAAATTAAGATCAAACGGATGCATTTTAAACCTAAATTATACTTAGGAGATGTTGCTGAGATTTGTAAGCAGTTCCGAAATCACCCGAATGGAGATTGAGTACGAGTGGTACGATCCAAACCTGCATACGCAAAAACAAGCAAACCCAAGCGTAGAATTGATTTAAAATAAAAGACTAATTAAAGCAGCAATAAAAGCAAACTTTCACACATAACACACAATCAAACCTAATATTTACACGTCCTACCACGTACAATTTACCTTCAAGTTTTTATTAAAGGGAGGTCCAGCTCCTCCACCAGTTCAGGACTTGGTCTTCCTATGTAATGCTTTAAACGGTGAACATTAACCTTGAACTTTTTCCCATCCTCATTCTCCAACTCTACCGTTCCATATGGAAAAACTTGTGTGACCAGAAACGGCCCTGTCCATCGGGATTTGAGTTTTCCTGGAAACATCTTCAATCGAGAATTGAAAAGCAATACTTTCTCCCCACACTTGAATTCTTTCAAATTCTTAATGTGGCGATCATGCAATTGCTTTGTCTTTTCCTTATATGCCTGAAGGGGTAAGGTCCCAAAAATCCCATAATAAGGGCTTAGGACCATACCACAACCTCATCTTTAAAGTTCTCCTTACCTTGCGCGGCCGCGCACTAGTTTACAAAAGGAAGACTTATAGAACAATCAACCGTCAATACTTGCGCACCAAAGGGAAATCATAAGTCCTTGCGCTTCCTCCCACAAAGCAAAGGGTAAAAAACCTACATTAGACATTCCCGCCCATTATCCAGACTTGGATATTGTTTACCCAGACTTGGGATTTATTTATTCAGTGGTCTCCACACGATAAGATGCCACACCAGATTACAGCAGTAATCTTCCAGAAGAAATACAATCGTGCACCACTAAGACGGTTATAACCGTCTGGACACGTGTCACTATCTCAGTCATCCCTGAATTCACAACGAAAGCATGTAAGTGGAGAGTAATCTCCACTTGATCACTTTACACGTGGCTAATCCCTAGCCTTTGATCTAAACCACGATCCGTGTGCTATCACGACGGATCAAGAAGCTTGACGGAAGGAAATGTAACCGCTTACGGGGTTAGCATCTTCCGTCAACTTTTCACTAACGGGTTTTCCCGCCTAAACGACTCCCGGCTATAAATATGAGAAACAACTCAGGTATGAATTCAAGTTACACACACTTCTCACATACATCTTCTTCTTCATTACCCATACTTATTCTCACACCGGAGTCGGGTCAAGGAGAGAACCCTCTTCTCCCCTTGGTGAGGCTAACGATGCTCTTTTTTGCAGAATTATCGGAGAAGAAGATCAGTAGTACCTGGATCAATCGAGAGGAAACTAACCCTTTTATGCGGATTCAAACCCCCTAGATATCTCGGTTTCGACCATTTATTTAGTGTTTCTTCATTGGCGCCCACCAATTCCTCTGTTTTTTCAATGTTCATCTCGTTTTGATTCAGTTCTTTTCATCCTCTGTTTTAAGCATGGCAGAAAATTCATCATCTCATCGGCAAACCGGTCTTCGACCGAACGTCGGAAACAATGTTCAAGTAGAAGGAATCCCAGAGGATGCGTCGGATGACAACGAGGTTCAATCCAACCGAGCAAATGATCCTGTCACTCCAGGAATGTTACCAGCAAACCCTGCTCAATCAATTTTGCCACCAGGATAAACTCCGATATCCTGGTACGTCAGGTCTCAAGGGGCACTAAACGCAGTATACACATAGCTATGTGCTCAGACTCCTCCCTTAACCCAGTCACAGAGACCAGGATCTCGGGCAAACGCTTCCCAACGGGAGGATTCAACTTACGAGAATACAGAAGTTTATGCCAAATCCACATCACATCATGAATATACTCAGACAGGAAGTCACCAGAGAGAGAACCATGGTAGACCACACCCTCACCGAAGACAATTGGTTCATGATAGGTTGGGTTCCCAGCGAGACACCCACACCGATGAATCCGATCCAACATACCGTTTAAGTGCAAACACCAGTGTGTTCAATCGACTGCAGCCAAACTATAACAAGTGCAGGCCTCGTGCGGTTTATAACCCTGAGGCAGAACACAACTACGATTTGATTTACCGCCCTGCGGAAGCAGCGGAAAATTCAAAGTTCGTAATGGAAATAGCTTTGGCTCCGCTAGAGAAAGCTAAACTACCATCCAACGTGGGAAAGTTTAATGGGTTAACAGACCCCGATGACCACCTGAGGGTATTTACCAGCGCAGGTCTGGTTGGGGGTTGGACCCTCCCGCTATGGTGTCATCTGTTCGTACAAACTCTGACCGGCCCAGCGCGAATTTGGTTCGATAACCTACCAACCGGACAGATCGAATCATGGAGGGATCTGCGTGAAAAGTTTTTGACACACTTCAGCCAGCAGCGGCGTTCCATTCGTGATACATCCGACGTCATGAACATTTGGCGCCGTGATGACGAAAATCTAGAAGATTTCATCATCAGATACAATAAAGAGGTATTGGAAATTGGCGGTGTTCACGAACAACTAATCCGTGCTCAGTTCAAGTACGCGGTTAGATGTGATGACATGGTTAAAGTCTTATCTGGAACAGAGGGCCTTCCAAAAAGTTGGGAGAAGATAATGGCGGCGGCCAAGGTTTACGCGTAAACTGAGAAAAACCTTACTACAAACAGGCCACCACCACCACACAATAGGCCCGCGGACTTAAGCTCAACCGGCGAAAGGAGGTTTAAGATATCATGGCGTGAGTCTGGATCAGGAAGTCGTTCGTCTGAAGATGCTCGCACAACAATCAACAAACTCTCCGCGTAGAAAGAGAACAGACAGGAGAATAGGGAGAAGCAGTGGACTCCCCTAACAAAGACCCTGGCGGAGGTTCTGAGTACTGAAGACTATCAATTCAAACCTCCGATCCCAATGAAAAATAAACGTGGACAAGACCCGGCACAATACTGCGAATATCACAAAGACAACGGGCATACCACTAACAACTGCATCTCTCTACGCATAGAAATAGAGAAAGCCCTCAAGAGCGGCGAACTCACGCATTTACTCCAAAATGTGCGCAAAGAGATTAAACAGATATCCCGGGGTGAGGAGGGCCCAAGCAAATGGGCAAAAACATAAAAGACGACTCTATAAGTTTCCCGCGGAAAGACAAGATCCATCAAGCAAAACGAAAATATTAGAGAGTAAGTTAAGTTTCACATAATTATTAACAAACTTTGTAAAAGCCTCTGTGCTCTATCCGTAAATAAAATTGCAAAGTTTCTATTATTTATGTGTTTACAAAGTGCATGCAATTTCTTTTAGTAAGCGCAAAAACATTATGGTAGTTCTAAAAACAAGCTTCATGAACGGTCAGTGATCACGTCACAAACGGCCATAAGTTCAAACATGAGCTTTATACCAACTTCATTCGCCTTACTCAACAAAAAGTAATCGTACTCATGCAAAATATTGTAAACAAACAAATAGAAACATCATACTTAGCGTACAGATACGCCCTAAAAAACTTTCAAACACGGCAGTGTTTAAGTTACTTGCGCAACAGCGCGCCAACAAAACAAGGATTTACATCCCAAATATTACAAGAAAATTGTTCAAAACATTTTTCAACCTACGCTAAATCTTCACCCTCATCCGGAAAGATTTCCCTTAATTGCGCAACGTGATCATCAGATTGCAGCGCAACATTTATCAGATCCATAACCGGAAGTTGCAAGTTGTTAAATTCTGTCTTCAAGGCAGCAAGCGCGGCACCAGTATCCGCACCAAAAGTTGCAGACTTATTGTTATCCCAGTTAACCTTTAAAGCACTGTTCACATGATGGGAACATTCAGCATATCCTTGCGCATATCCATCTCTTCGCGCAGCAACCAACAAACGAGCAACGGTTTTATCCAACTCTTCAGAGTTCAGCACAGATTCAGCAATCTGTAAAATCAAGTAAAAATAAGTATCAGGGAAGCGCATAAACAGTTCCACAACAAAAAGGGAGAAAAGAAACTTACACAAGCAATACCACGATCTTTCAACCAGGCCATATCGTTCTTCAAAGGTTCAAGCTCGCTTTCCGCTGTAACCCGCGCCGCTTCTGAATTTTCCAACTTCTCTTCGACTTCAGTCAAACGGCGGGAGGTTTCAGTATTCTCGGAATGCGCGAGCTCCAAATCCTTCTTAAGTTTTTCCTGATCAGAAAGCAAAGTAGTAAGTTCTTCCAATTATTTATCTCTAAGAGCAAGAGTGGCGCAAGCTTGTACCTCTCGTTGCTCACTGCGCTCCCTATGATAACGCGCTTCTTCTAAAGCAGCTTCGACATCCGCTTTCTCCTTCTTCAACCTTTCTACCTCCACATCCTGATTCTTCAATTTTTCAACCTCAGCCATGAGGTTAGTAATGATATTACGGAGGTTTGCCTTCTCAACATTATCTTTTTTGCAAATTCTCCTCCAGTTTTTGCGTTCTTCAGAAAGGAGAGCAGCTTCAGCTTCCGCCTTTCTTTTCCAACCAGCAACAGACCATTCCTCAGTCTTGCGCTCAGCTTCAAACTTGGCCTGATCAGCTTCCAATTTAGCCTTCAGCTGAGCAAGGCATTTCTCATCTTTGGCAAATCTCTTTTGAGATACCATAAAGGTTTCCCGATCCTTATGCATACTATACCACTCACGCACTATGCGGTGAGTGGTAGAGACGTGAGAAGCAGTTTCTTCAAAATATGATTGATAGGTTTGTTCATAAGACCGACCTTCTTGAAACTTGATCTCTCCAGGCGGAAGTATCCCCTGCAACCAATCTTGGCACACGCGCCAATCTGAGAAAGTGTCACCTTTCTTTAAATTCCAAACCGGGGCGTGAGGCTCAGAGGCATCTTTCTCCGTATAAGTCCGGTAGTAATAATCTCCCAAGGTTTCTTCTGGGCGGATCGGAGAATGTTTACCAAAACCAGCAGATGAGCCTTGCCCTTCAACTGTCACCTTCTCAACATGCTCGAGCATAACATCAGAAGGTTTAGGGGAAGAAGTTGAAGTTTTTCAGCAGATTGTTCTTTCCCCAGATCTTGCGCAACAGTTTCAGGGGTTTGTGGCTTACCAGCACCATCCACCACACTTGGATCAACAACTTTTTCAACATCAACAAGCTTCCCAGCCTCAGCAACATTCTCCACACCACCATCAGCAACCTCCGTAGGCTCTAACTGATCACCGACAGAAGCACGCGGAGGGGTGGATGGAAGTTCTTCATTTACCACAGATTGCAGTTTTGTGAGAACAGGGGAAACAGGAACCTCTGGAAGAACAAAAATCTGTAAAGATTTAACGCACATAAAGAAACAAGAAAAGGCAACACTTACCAGGAACAGATTCTGAAATAAAAGAATCAAGATTCCCCTTTCTGGTAATTTTCTTCCTCTGAATTTTCTTAGAAGGCTGACCCTCAGCATCAGTATCAGCTTGCTTCCTTTTACCAGTTTTCCTATGAACCAACTGCTCAGGACTTAAATCTAAGTCAATAGGTTCATGTGGGTTAGATGGCGGGATATCAACAGAATCCCTCGGTTCAGGCTTTGGTTCCCGTACAGTTACTACAGGAGTTAGACCCTCCAAAGAATCAGAAACCACCACATAATCACACCCGGAGTCAAAGGAACGGCGCGTACCTTTCTTCTCTCCAACATTTTTTGTCCTCAAAGTTTGAGTTTTGTCAGCCCCACCCTTCTTCGGCGCAGAGGTAGAAGTCATCGCGCGTTTTTTCCTTTCAGGGCCTATGCCCAAATTCAACAATTCACCTACAAAAGCGCAAAAGAACAATTTACCCACAAGCGCACAAAGAAAAAACAGAAACAAATATAGCTTACCAGCACCAGCAGCAGGCTGAACAGATAAATCCGCATCCCGCGGAAGAGCAAAGTTCTTCACAATTCGGTGGTACCAAAGTTCCTCGTCAGGTTTCTTCTTAATGGTACCCATTTTTCCGCCTTCCCTCTTGAGCGCAACAACATACAGCGACACAACTACAAGGGAAAAAAGGCAAGATCAAAAAAAAAAAAAAAAAAAGAAGAGAAGAGGGAAAAACCCCAAACTTACTATAACCATCCTCCGTATATACTGGCTTATCATCACGATCCATCTTCCAATTCAAACTCATGCTGGCTCCGACAAGAGCTTTCTCCGGCAAAGCAATGTTGGGAACATCCTTCAAGTCTTGATACCAGTTCTCATCAACAGGGGTCTGAATTGTTTCAATCGGAACATCTTCCTTTCCCCTTAAAACCATCCTCACCGGAATCACTCCGGCTTTGATAAAGAAGAATTTTTGTTTCCAATCGGGAAAAGATTTTGGGGGTTGCTGTAGAACTTTCTTCGCAGACGCCCTCTCTGAACGAACGAGTAAAACCCTTGGGTACAGTGCATCTGGTGAAAAACCCTAAATCGGGAAACAGTCGGCTCAATGTGCATTGTCCGACACACAAATTCAAAATGTCAAACCCTAACCATGCCAATAGGATGAATTTGGGAGATGTGCAGGTTGTAAAACCCAAGGATTTCAAGAAAAAACTTAGTGACATGCAAACGAAAGTTACCTTCACAGAAAAAATTCCATAAAAGGGTAATATACCCAGCCGGAGCATCTGCTGCAGTCTGCCCCTCTTTAGGGTACAGAGCACCCCAGTTTTCCGAAAATTTGAAATTCCGAATCAAACCATCAAAGGTCGCCCTAGGCCACTTCAATGGTGGAAGTTCAGTCGACATCTCTTCAGAAAGATCCTCTTGATGTTCTCCGGTTGACATAAGAAGAATGATGAAATCTTTTCTTGAAAGAAAGGAATAGGGAAAGTTTCAACAAGATAATGATTACACAGAGGAAGTTACTCAAACGTTATATATACTCACCGCAATAAATAGCATCGGTAACCGCCACAACACCTTTTTCGGATATCACGGTTCTCCAAGCAGTAGAGAAAGAGAAAATCAACACAAACGCGTTTACACACGCGCGTACAGGACACAAGCAGTAAAAAACAACTGACAATGACAGACTGTCATTCAGGCTTACTGTACCGGTCTCATTCAAAGTCAAATATTTTCAAAAATCTTTACAAAAATCAAAATGAATCTTCGTCCAGAAGTTTTCTTATTTTTCGCGCCCAAAAGCATTTCCCTCTCATAAGTCCAGTGCTCCACTTACTTGCATAAATGCAACACTAGACTTGGGGGACTTGAAGGGGTAAGGTCCCAAAAATCCCATAATAAGGGCTTAGGACCATACCACAACCTCATCTTTAAAGTTCTCCTTACCTTGCGCGGTCGCGCACTAGTTTTACAAAAGGAAGACTTAAAGAACAATCAACCGTCAATACTTGCGCACCAAAGGGAAATCATAAGTCCTTGCACTTCCTTCCACAAAGCAAAGGGTAAAAAACCTACATTAGACATTCCCGCCCAATATCCAGACTTGGATATTGTTTACCCAGACTTTGGGATTTATTTATTCAGTGGTCTCCACACGATAAGATGCCACACCAGATTACAGCAGTAATCTTCCAGAAGAAATACAATCGTGCACCACTAAACGACTCCCGGCTATAAATATGAGAAACAACTCAGGTATGAATTCAAGTTACACACACTTCTCAAATACATCTTCTTCTTCATTACCCATACTTATTCTCACACCGGAGTCGGGTCAAGGAGAGAACCCTCTTCTCCCCTTGGCGAGGCTAACGGTGCTCTTTTTTGCAGAATTATTGGAGAAGAAGATCAGTAATACCTGGATCAATCGAGAGGAAACTAACCCTTTTATGCGGATTCAAACCCCCAAGATATCTCGGTTCCGACCATTTATCTAGTGTTTCTTCAATGCCCAAGATCTTTCATATGCGATGTCATGAAGTTCCTCTAGCTCATGTATTTGGAGAAACCGTTTCTTGCCTGCTGCATCCATATCAAGATTTACTTTTCGTAAAGCCCAATATGCTCGATGTTCCAGTTCAACTGGAAGATGGCAAGCTTTTCCATAAATCATCCTAATGGGTGTGGTCCCTATAGGAGTCTTGTATGCGGTGCGAAAAGCCCAAAGTGCATCATCCAGATTATCAGCCCAGTCAATGCGACTTTGTCCGACAGTTTTCTCCAAAATGCGTTTTATACCCCTGTTTGCATTCTCCACTTGTCCACTCGTTTGTGGATGATAAGCAGTTGAAAGTCTATGGGTTACCCCATATCGTTTCAATACCTTTTTCCATTAACGAGTTACAGAAGTGGGTGCCTCGATCGCTGATGATCGCCTTAGGTGTGCGGAATCTTGCAAACAACTCTCTAAGGAATTTCACTACCATCCTAGCACTGTTGGTGGCCAAAGCTTTCGCCTCCACCCATTTTGATACGTAATCAATGGCTACTAGGATGTACCGATTTCCTCGTGACATTGGGAAAGGTCCCATGAAATCAATGCCCCAAATGTCGAAGATTTCAATAGCTTGGATGGGATTTTGAGGCATTTCATTTCTGGATGAAATGTTTC